>JANHAO010000912.1:0-37602 GCA_026873985.1 Saraca asoca
TTGCTGGCTGCAGCTTTCTTTGAACTGCAGCCAGCAGCCTTCTTTGAAGAAGGCTAGCAGCCTTCTTTGAAGGCTTTGACAATCTGCATATATATTTGTTAAAATCTAAACAAGTGAGATCAGATTAATTAAATTATGCAAACTACACAATGAATAATAATTTATGAGAGAAAATAAATAATTGCAGTTATAGTCAAATTGGTTAGTGAAGAAGGTATTTTCCCTCTTAACAGATTGCTTGAAAGATGAGTCAAGCAGCTGCAAACTAAAAACTCCCCAATTTGAAAAAATCACATGATGAGGTTTTGATCTGATTCAGGTGATATTCTATAGTGTTAAAGCACATTGGAAGGTTCTGTTTGGGGAGCTAATCTAAATTTGGATTCCTTTGTTCTCCCTTGAGCTTTTGTCATTTTTATTTAATGAATAAAATCCTGTTTGTTGCTTCTTCAAGAGACACCTCTCACAACACAAGCAAACTCTTCTGAAATTGTAAGTGGGGGAAACAAATACTGTAGAGCAAGAAAACTCCTATAACATTTATAAGCATTACTCTTCTGAATGTACACACGGATGTGAGTGAAACATGTATTCAGTCTTTTTGAGCTTAAAAGTTACTGTAGGACAAGTTATACAAATTATATATTGACATCATTCATATTAAAACTCACTTTTATGAGAAAGGACAGGATCTATAGCCAATTATAGATATTAGCTCTTTCTCGTGAGAGTAAGACCATTGCGAGAGAATATGATATATAAAAATCTTTACTGTCTAAAATTAGTAAGATCTTGTCATTTTGATCTTCTACTTATTTTGATTCATAGTTTAAGCGAAATACACTTCCCAAACCAAGCACATGATAAGAGGCAGCAAAAGAAGTGTGACAAACCATAGCCAATTGAGTAAGAAAGTAGCAAGATAGATTATAAATATATAATGGTTTCTCTTCAAATTCTTCTTTTAATAAAATCTATCTCATTATGATATATATAACAAGACTAATGGATTGATATGAAATATAATTTTTGTCTTTAACTGTAATTTAAATTTAATATATATAATTTCATTAAATTCCATTAGAATTTAGGATTTGTTTCGACAGAAAATAAAATTTTATGAAAAGTATTTTTCAAAAAAAAATTCTAAAAAATGAATTGATTTTTTGTTATTTGGATAACATAAAAAAAATACTTTCTCTTCTTTGATGTATAAAAGTAAGAGAGATAGAAAGAGAAAGATAGAGAGGGAGTAGAGGGCAAAGAGGAGTGAAAGAAAAAAAAATAAGAGAGAGGGAGAGAAGAAAAAGGGTGATAAAAATAGAATAACGATAGAAGAAAAAAAAAGACAGGATAGTGAGAGCAAGGTAGAGAGAAATAAAAGGAAATAAAAAGGGATAGAGAGAAAAAGATATGAGAGAAAAAAAAGAAAATAAAGAAAGGGAGAATGTAATTATGTAATATAAGATAATTTGAGAAAAATAATTTCTTTTAATTAAAAGGGGAAATTACTTTCTCTTAAATACATTATTATTTTTCTGTTGATCAAAATCTATTTTCTGTTGGTCAACTTTTCTATTCACTCAAAATATAAAAAAATTAAAAAAATAGTTTTTAAAAAATATTTTCTTCTCAGACAAATCCTTGATGTATTTTTCTCTTAGGTCTATTATGAATTAGAGGCAAATTTTACATTGCGCTTACTTTATTTTTAGGATTTCTATCCAACCAAACCCAGTAGAGGAACCGTTGCCCTACCAAATGCTTTTCATGGGCTGCTTTGGAATTGCATTTGGTCATGCATGCCCATTTTGATTTTCGAAAGTACCAAAAGGGGTCTGAATCCAAAAAAAAAAAAACAGACACCAAAAAGGTCTTCTAATAAATATTCACTTAACCCTCAATCATTTTTTTACAAGCAACTTCTCAATATTTTATCAACAAATATGATATTGATAAAATATATTTTAATATTTTTTTTTTCAAATATATAACAACATGTGATATAATTAACAGTAACGTAACTTTTTTATATTAACACTTTTAAATTTAAAACTAATTAGAATTATCATGAAATCTTTATTTATTATAAATTTATAATTGTTTTCTTGTTTCTACTTTCGTTGATAAAATATTGAGCTTGCACATGGACAATAAATAAGTGATGGGAATAGTCTTATTGGCAATTTTTTTTTTTTTTTTTATGATGGCTAAAAATACGTACTAAAAATAATGAACGAAATGGATAGCCAACCAACTCATACGAACCGTACAAAATTATTTATAGGAGGTGGTTATCAATCATTATAATCAAATTGCCTAATCACATCCAATAAAATTTAATTAATCAGCGGATTATAATTTTGTGTTGTGTCTCAATTCATCACCGAGCACTAAGATCTATTGACTAAGTTCCACCTAATTGTAACATAATCATTGTTAAATCAAAATACATAATTTTACCAAAAAAAATAAAAATACACTATTATAATTAATGTGATATCCGCATTATCATTTTATAAAACATATCTTTCTAAAATGCTGAAAATAATGCAATGTGAGTATCATTTAAACTCACTTAACAATTGTGCATTCTCAGATTTTCCATGACACAGACATATTAGATAATCGATATAAATTTTACATAATGTTTAGTTTATTTAAAATTTAATCCAAAATTAGTTTAATATCAAATATTGTTTAATTAGTCTTCATAAATCTTGTTAAAAATTAATGAAGTAGAAAGACAGAGAATAAAAAAATAAAAGGGCTTATCGATAACATAAAAATAATTAGATGAAAATAAAATTTCTTTAAGAACATTCTCACTAAAAATAAATGAAATAAAAAACAAAATTTGAGTGTATAAAAATCACAAACGAACACTAAATTAATAATTCAGCTGGTAATAGATAGGTTTGATCTGAAAATAAAGTACACCAAGTATATACAAGTTTGACTTTTATAAATATAATTTTTTTTCATTTTTTTCTCATTAGACTTTTTTTGGGTTCCTTATTTTTTTTTCATTGTACCTTACCTTTTATATCTAAAAAAAAAAAGCCACCATTATAAAAAATTCCAACTATAAAAATTAGTTGAGACATTGTCAACGTCAACGACATCAAATAGCAGCTACCAATTTAGGCCGCCGGTATAATACTTGTGAGTGGACCCACGTCAAATTTGAGGCTTTCACAAACGGTTAAGGTACCGCAAAAATGAAATTTTCCGATACACTAAGTGCAACTATTATCCCATTTGAAATGGTTGAAAAAATTTCATTTTATTTTAAATAATTTTTTAAAATTATGTTTGAATTAAATTAACAAAATTTTATGCTATTTTATTTATTTTTTATTTTAATTATATTTGTATTATAAAATCCATCAAATTCTTCAAGAATTTCATTATAATTTAATTCATTTGACCTAAAATATAAATTATATAAAAAATTTATTCTTATTTTAATATTTTATTTATCATAATAATATTAAATAATTTAATTTATGAATAAATTAAAATTATTATTTTTAACATAAATTTAAAAAAAAATAGAATCTATTTATAAATAAATTGAAATCATTTTTAATGAAATAAAATAAATTCAATTCTAGAAAAATTTGATTCTAAACAAAACATTAATTAAAAAAAAAAAAAGGCTAAGAGCATAGAAACTAAACCAAACTATCATGTACTACTAAGAGGAGAATTGCTTAAAATAACATGTTACAAATCAAATAAGATGAGTAATATTTCTATATTTAAATTTCAAGTAATCTTATTTGTATTTTCATTTATTTATATTATTTTCATTGCTATATGATAATACAATTGGAATTAAATTAATTCATTTTATTATTTTAAAATTAAAATATATTATGATAAAATAGAAGTAAAAGCACCAACTTTTGACAAATTATAAAAGGACAAATAAAATAATAAAATAAAAAGGCATCTTCAATTGATTGAATAGCACCACCAACAAAGACAAGAGGCCATGCGACCACGACCCCATTTCCCCACACACGCTACCTCAAGTCACATCATGCTTCCAACCGTTCTTAGCTTAAATTCTCATAACTTTCTCTGTCCCAAATCAAACCAATTTTGAACTTGCGCCTTAGAATCTGTTCAACATTAATTAACAGATAAAATTTCAATCTTTCATATATTTTAGTTTTATTTAATATATTTAATAAATAAATTAACTTAATTTTTTGTTAGATACCTTAAATTTGTTAATTTTTAAAAATGGATTAAAATTTAGTACAATAATTATCAATATAATTATTGCATCTAGTATTTCATTAATATGAGATTTATAGGAATTTAAGGATTCATAAGTTTAAAGGATCAGATATGATAATTATATCTATAATTATTACATTGAATTTAAATTTTTTTGATAATCAATTATATGATAAATAAAATTATAAAAAATAACTCAAAAAAATTGAATGATTTTTCTTCTTTATTGGATTTATGGTCAACTTCTAAATTGTTGAATAACAAAAGCCTTCGTTCTTCTATGAAATTCAATTCCTTCCTTTGGTTTTGACTTCTTTTAAAAATTCAAAACATATCTATCAAAACAGTTAGAAATCAATTCCATTGAACAAAATCCAACAGAATAAACACAATTCATTAAGTTAGCAAAACAAAATTCAACTTTTGCATTTCCTTCTTTGGCAATTTTGGTTTGAATATTACAGTTTTTATTTTCAGATCTAAAATATTGTTTCAAAATTAAAAAAACATGTTTAATGAATTATTTCTCATTTTATGAATTTTAAATTATTAAGGGTTAAAATTATAATAGACTATAAAGTCATTTTTTAATTATTTTTTATTTATATTTTGATTTATATATAGTAGATCTTTGATATAATAATTGATTTAAAAAATACATATATAATGACTTGTACCTCTGCATAGCATGTAGAAAAAATTATTTGAAGTTTCATAAAAATCTTTAAAGGAAAATGATGATGATGCAACTTGTAATATATATATATATATATATATATATATATATATATTTATAGGAGTGGACTCCAGATCTTTATCTGGGGCCTATACTTGTAAAGAGGGTGACTTTGGAAGTATCTCCAAGATTGCATTGTTAGCACTATTCTAAATAAAATTACTCTCTTTTAAAATATTTTTAATCTTATGTAAAATTGTTATATATTATATTTTGATAAGTTAATAATTTTAACATTATACTTGAATGAATCTTAAAATTAAAAAAAATATTTTTTTTAATTTATAAAAAATAATAAACAATACTGACAATAAAATTATAAATATTTTTCCCTTTTCTCTTTTCTCTCTCCCTTTCTCAAAACAATTCTTAAGCATGTCCTTGATGTAAAGTAAGATCACTTATGTACATCTTTTCTTAATTAAATCAAAATCCCATTAAAAAATTTTCCATTATTTTAATCAAAAACCAAAATATATTCCTTAATAGAGAATTAACCCCTCAAAAGTTGACCACCGACTCTTTTGAAGCCTTAAAAGAATATACGGTGTGCAATCCATGATCACTAGTCCACCTGTTTTGGGTACCCCACAAGAGAATATTTCAGACCATAAATGAATATTAGGGTTTTCAGATTCTAATTATGATATTCAAACCAAAATGTAGGTGAGCCTGCAATTTCTTTCAACGATGTAGTTTCGCACTTTTCTTCCCTTTTGCATGGCTTCCTAACTTTGCTAATGCTAGTTTTCTAAGTATAATATTTTTTAATGTGCAATAAAATTAACTTTTTTTTGCATTAATTTATAGGAATTTGTTTATTTCAACGTAAAAGTGATATAAGTTTCGAAATTTAATGGAATAAAAATTAGCCAAGGTAGGAAAACTTTTTGAGTGAATATTGTTTACATTAAGCAAATGAGTAAAAAGACAATTTATTGTACAAAAGCCCCACAAAATTTGTCTAAATGGATTTACAGCACTTGTATATGTGTTGTCTTTTTCTTTTCTCTTAATCAGCTTGTTTGCCATAAATTATGTCAATAATTTATTACAGCTTAAAATAACAAGATGACAATTAATTTTATCTTTTTTTTTTTGTATTAGTTTATTATAACTCGAAATAATAAGATCACAATTATATTTTTTTTGAGTGCATCAGTTAAAATTTTGAAAGTGTTGAGAATCAATATTATTAACCTAATATAATTTCCTCTCACTAATCACTTTTCATTATCAATTCTTTCTAGAAGAAATTATCACTGTAAGTCAGCCAAATATAAAAGTCCAACATATATATTTAATTTATTATTTTATTAATAGTTAATTATCTTATGGTTGTGATTGAGCTTGAGGTGTTACACAATACAAAGCAGCCACTATAAAAAGAAAAAAATATTCTCACAAAAAGCAATTGTTTGATTCAACTATTTCTCCTCCCATTTATGGCCAAAAAAAAAAAAAGGCAAAATTTGTGAAAGGAGGCTTAAACTTGATAGGGACCAAAGCACAAAGCGTTCTTTGCTTACTATGCTGCTTCTGTATCCATACGTGAGATTAGAAATTAGAATCTTCCACTTTGAGCAGACCCATATTCCCCCAATTCTATTCTGCTTAGGGTTAAGCTTTGGAAGGACGCATTAAACACACCCAGAGTTGATTTTGTGCAGAGAATAAGAAATTTTCTTCATTGTACTCAGAAAAAAAGTTTTGATCTTCAGGCACAATGAAGAGAGTAAAGTTAGACTCATTTGTGCCTCCGGGTAGGCTTAGACTTCTTAAAATTTTCATGGCTACAATGTTACTCTATTTGCTGTTCATAAGCTTCGAAATCCCTCTTGCTTTCAGAACTGGGTTTGGGTCAGTTTCTTCCGATAATGCACTCGGGTTTCTGAATGAGGCATTGCCGAGGCCTTTGTTGCTGGAAACTGAAGAACCCATTGATAGCGACGCCGCACTTCGACCCTCAGAAGAAGCTCTTCGGGTTTATGAAGGATCACTGTCCAGAAAACCCAAACGGCACATGCAGGAGCTGCAGAAAGTCTCTGGCTTGGCCTTCAACGAGAGCTTATCTAAGAGTAATGGCACAAAAGACGAGTTTTCTGAACTTCACAAGGCAGCGAAGCATGCTTGGGTAGTGGGACAAAAGCTCTGGGACGAAGTAAAAAGTGGGAAAATGGAAACGAACACAAAATCAAATGCTGAGAATTTTTCTGATTCGTGCCCACATTCTATTTCGCTGTCCGGGGTTGCATTTCGGGAGCGAAAAGGGGTAATGGTGCTTCCTTGTGGGCTGACGTTGTGGTCACACATTACTGTTGTCGGGACGCCGAGGTGGGCTCACGCAGAGAATGATCCGAAAATAGCAGTGTTGAAGGAAGGCGATGATTCTGTGATGGTGTCGCAGTTTATGATGGAATTGCAGGGTTTGAAGACTGTGGACAAAGAGGAACCGCCGAGAATACTACATTTCAATCCGAGGTTGAAAGGGGATTGGAGTGGAAAACCAGTAATTGAGCAGAATACATGCTATAGGATGCAATGGGGTTCTGCTCTTAGGTGTGAAGGGTGGAAATCCAGGGCGGATGAGGAAACTGGTGATTGGTTTTAATCATTCTCATTTTTAATTTAGAATTTGCATGATGTGTTTATGGTATTTAATTATGTTTGATTTTGAATTTCTCAAAAAAAAAAAAAAAATTGAAGTGAATGTAGTTTTGGGGTTTGCCGAATACACTGCAAAGAGGAATTAGAGTGTCTAATGTTTGAGTCATGATGTAGTAGTTTGGTAGGGAAGAAAGTCACTTTTTAGGGTAATCATATTGTACCGAATTGTAGGGGGAGTGGGGAACTTTGTTCATGTTCTTTTCTTCTCTTTTTTGTTTTCGAAGTTCAAAAGCGTAGATTTTTATGTTTGGTGCTATATTTCCATGGGCATCTGTGATACTCAAATTAAGAGATGGAATTCCAGCATTCTCAAGTTCATTCAGAAGTCAGTACTGTCAAAAAAGAAAGAAGAAAAAAAAATGGAAATTATGTTCTGTTAGTCGTTATTTTTACTCTCTTTGGTCAATGAATAGATTCTATATGCTTGATTGCTCTCATTAGCATGTCAGTTCGAAGGTACATTGTTCAATTTTGCTGAGCTTTGTGATTTTATGAAGTTGATGGACAGGTGAAATGTGAGAAGTGGATTCGTGATGATGATGATCGCTCAGAAGAGTCGAAGGCGATATGGTGGTTGAACAGACTGATAGGGCGAACAAAGAAGGTGACTGTAGATTGGCCATATCCTTTTGCTGAGCGAAAATTATTTGTTCTTACCTTAAGTGCTGGCTTGGAAGGTTACCATATAAGTGTGGACGGGAGGCATGTGACATCTTTTGGCTATCGCACAGTGGGTACACTAACCATATCTCTTTTTACTGCCTGCTTGCAGGGATATCTTAAATGTGTATATAATATTCACAGGGATTTGCACTTGAGGATGCTACTGGGCTTATCGTAAATGGGGATGTTGATGTGCACTCTGTATTTGCTGCTTCCCTACCCACCTCACATCCAAGTTTTGCACCACAGCTGCATCTTGAATTGCTTCCTCAATGGAAAGCTCCAACTCTTCCCCATCTAAATGTTGAACTTTTCATCGGCATCCTATCAGCAGGCAACCATTTTGCAGAACGCATGGCTGTGAGGAAGTCCTGGATGCAACATAGGTTAATCAGATCTTCACATGTTGTGGCTCGATTCTTCGTAGCCTTGGTAAGGGTGGAGGCATCTTCTCCATTCCATTCCGATGATGAAATATTTATGATTTCACAACCTTCTAATGTTAAAATTGTTCACTAGTTTTACATCTCTGATATGGCAGCATGGGAGAAAGGATATAAATGTGGACATAAAGAAAGAAGCAGAATACTTTGGGGATATTATAATAGTCCCATACATGGATAATTATGACCTTCTTGTGCTGAAGACTATAGCAATCTGTGAATATGGGGTAAGCGATGAGAGGTGTCAAATGTTTTCAATTGTGCTTTATAGGTTTTTTTTTTTTTTTTGGTCTGTAATCGTATATGGCCCTTTGCAGGTTCATGCAGTGGCTGCTAAGTATATAATGAAGTGTGATGATGACACATTTGTCAGAGTGGATTCAATTATCAAAGAAGCAAGGAAAGTTCAAGGAGATAGAAGCTTTTACATTGGAAATATGAATTACCACCATAGGCCACTTCGTCATGGGAAATGGGCTGTGACATATGAGGTTAACTTTCCTCTTGGATCCATTAATGAGACTACTCATTGGCTCTGTATCTTTGCTATGCATATGAGACTACTCATTGGCTCTGTATCTTTGCTATGCATACCTTTGTTGCATAACATATGTAATGCATAACTCTCAGTATTTATCTTCGGGTGGAATTTGGCTTAAAAATGTTGTCTTTTACTACATTTAATGCATTTTTGACATATTGTTTTGAGATGCAGTCCTGCTGTTGGCCGAAAGTCCATTAATTTTATGGGCTTGTGAACTGATCCATGCCGCGTACCAGAATCTTTACTTCTAAGCACATTTAGAGTTTATTCCTTGAAACTATTGGAAGAAACTACTCTAAGATTACATATGTTCTCTTAACTGATTAACTGGATAACCATGCCGTTTGGGCACATGATTGTGAAATCTATACATAATATGAAGTTCCAACCATTTGGAAGTTGTGTACTGTGATTGTTATACCATCCATCTATTTTATTGGTTTTTTTTGTTATTATTATTGATTTCCTTTTTGGTGCAGATTTGAGTCATTTGACATTACATGCACTCGTGTAGGGATACCACTAACTTTTTTTTTCCCATGATTTCTAGGAATGGCTGGAGGAAGAGTATCCTACCTATGCTAATGGCCCCGGTTATATAGTCTCATCTGACATTGCTCAGTACATTGTATCTGAGTTCGAAAATCACAAACTGAAAGTATGTTAGTTGTTTGCCAATGATCTTTTGCTCGTATGTTTCATTTCCTTACTCTCCTTGTGTGTGCATGTGCATATATCCCTTGTTTTGACGCAAACTGGGACAATGCTGGTGGGTGTTGATAATCTAATTTTAACTTGGTGCAGTTATTTAAAATGGAGGATGTAAGTATGGGAATGTGGGTGGAGCAGTTCAACAGTTCAAGACTGGTAGAATATGTGCACAGCTTGAACTTCTGTCAATTCGGGTGCATTGAAGATTACTACACTGCACATTACCAATCTCCCCGTCAAATGACCTGTATGTGGGATCAATTGCAAAATCAAGGAAAACCCCTCTGCTGCAACATGAGATGACAGGAAAGGAACAAATAGATGATCTGCACCAAGAAGAGAAATTGAGAAATAAAAATGCAGTGAATTCAGTTTTGATGCCAAAATCTGTAAATATAAATCAAGTGTTAATTATGGTCTGTTTGGGAGGAGGTAAAGGAATCGAAGGGAAGGGAATAGATGGATATGGATTATCTCCCTTGTTCTTTTGTCATGTTAGTATCATGTGGGATAGAGATAGACACAAGCCTTTTGTACAAAATTTTGGGTTCTTGTACACCAAAATTAGTGTCCATCTTTGCCAGCAAGAAACTATGACCAAAAGGAGAATAAATGGATCCAAATTCTAAAGAGATGGCAAGCTTTCTATTTTGTTTAATATTAATGAAGCTTGTCCTCAATGTGTCTCCAATTTGTCTCATTTCTGTCACTTTGAACCAATAGAAAAGTCATTCAGGTTGATCAACACCTGCTATAGGTGTTTTGAACTCTCGACTCTTACTAGTGCTCTCATTCCTCAACCAAAAAAGATAGACCATTAGCTATAAGACAATGACGATCTTGCCCTTTCCATATTTGTTCATTGCTTACCTTCTTTTCTTCTCTCTCAGTTTGTAGCCATAGATGGCCAAATATGTGCAAGATTAAATAGAAAGTTGGATATGACTACAATCAATGAAGGAACAAACTAGTATAATTTGGTACTATGTAATTGAATTAAATTTTATGCTTTATTTTCATTAGCCTCTCGTGTGTAATTTGTTGATTGGGCAAAAATTAATTGAAATTACGATACACAATATTTGCATACATTGTAGGTGACCACTTTGATGGAAAATAGTTATTTGTGACAAAATTCAAGTATTATATGTTCAACTTTGAGTTATGTGTAGAAAAACAGTTGTTTGATTAAGTTGAAGATTTTCATACTTAAATTGATAAAAAAAAAAAAAAGGGAATATACGTCTCTTGTGCTCAACGGGCTGGGACTTGGCATGAATGAATAATTAGAGAGTGATGTAAGTGATAGACTCTTGCATCCAACTTGTTTTATGTGTTATTGATTTTCTATATAGTTAGCTTTTGTAAATATTTTAATAATTTATTAGATTTATTTTTAATCATTAATTTGTTACACTATCAGTATTATCAGTTATTTTGAACAATTTTGTACCACAAAAATAATTAAAAATTTGTTGAGTTGAAGTATGTTTGTTTGCAAAAGGGTGCTTAACTACTAAGAACATTTAGCTCAAATGACATCTTGATGTTTTTTCAAAAATTTGCCTTCCTTTATATCATTGGTTTAAACCCAATCTTTTTATATGCGTTTAGTGAATTAGTTATCCCTAATAAAAATAAAAAATGCCTAACTAGCGATTAGAGCTATTCATTTGAGTAAAGGGTCAACCTCTTAAAAATACTACTATATATATGTATATATTATTTTTTACTAGAGAATCAAGAGTATTTCTATAAATCGTAGTTAAGTTTTGGTCAAAATATAAATTTAATTCCTTAACTCTCATATTAATTTTATTCTTGTACCTTAAGAATTTTTTTAACAATTTTATCTCCTAAATAGCATGCAAATTCATTTACAACACTAATTCTATCTATTTTGGTGGCAGAAATAAATCTTAGATGGCATAAAACTAATTTAAAATTTTTTAAATGTTGAAAAAAGTCTTTTTTTCCTCAGACTTTCTAACAATTAAATAGTTAGGATTTTGAGTCATTCAACCCTGAAAACAGAATGATTTATTATTATTATAGAGAGAGACTTAGCTTCTAATGTCTGCAATGGATGTCAATCCGGATAGGCAATTTTAGAGTTGGGAGAATTGAGTATAAAATCGATATATAATGTTTTGGTCTAATAGTTTTTGTTTTTCTATTGAATTTCATTAGTTGTTTTGCTGTGAGAGGAATTTGGTGTAGAATTTTTCAATGGATTGATGTATAGGGATTACGAGTTGATTCAATTACAGAGAAAGAATAACATTCCATTATAAAAGATAGAATGAAGACAAAAACTTCAATAATTTGCAAAGCTCTTATTTTAAAACTCCAAATTAATTTTTTGAAATAAAGATTGATGAAATTGATGGCCAAGAGTTCTTATGTTAACCTATTTTGAAAAAGATGAAAGGAAATTAAATTTATTTATTTTTTTAAAATAAAGATTTGATCCTATGTCACCTAAAAAATTAATTTGTGTACTAGCAAGAAATTTTCAATAACAAAACAATTACAATTATAAGCGAGTTTACATATTTTCTTAAAATCAAGAGATAAAATTGTTCAAAAAAAATTTTAGAGGACAAGAATAAAATTAATGTGATATAATACCAATATGACGGTGAAGTTTTGATGGCACTGCCGCAACGGTGTGGGAATACACCTGCGGCTACAAAGCCTGCTGGAGCTTCACCAAATGACAAGTTGAGCTTTACAAAAACAAAAACGTTAGAAAGACATTCTTCGTTAGTTGGGAGAGCCTCAAGCTCCTCACAATATCACTGCCGTATTCCTTCTTATATAAATATTCATTACATCAGCTGTTCCACTTTTCAATTATTTAAAGTTAAACGTGAAAATCAAACCTTTTATTAAAGTACGTGAAATTTGTAATAAACTATATTTTTTGTAAGCAAACGTAAAAATATAAATAAAAAATAAGATATAGAATTAAGAGATAATAAATTTCTTTTTTTTTTTTCCGGCACCTAATATTTGCTAGCTCTGTTAGCCAAATAAACCCAAAAAAAAAAAAAAGAAAGTTACGATATGTAAGATTAAAATATTTAATTTATTTGCAAATGAATCCAATCATATTTGATGCGAGGAGGGCTACCACTGACGGCACCAGTGGTCTAGTGGTAGAATAGTACCCTGCCACGGTACAGACCCGGGTTCGATTCCCGGCTGGTGCATTGTGCTTTGTCTTTTACATTTGCTCCTGTCTCTCTCTCTCTCTTTGGACTTTCGCACTGAATAAAGAGGACAGTTATAGACTTTTTGTCATGTATATAATAAAACTCTCATTATTTGAGAGAGATTTTTATTTGTAGTTAATATATTTTAAGATAAAATATATTAAATCTTTTCGTATTTTGAATGACTCTCTCTGTCTCTCTCTGTTTTCTTTTGGACTTTGGACTTTTGCACGAAATATAGAGGACAGTAATAGACTTTTTGTCATGTATATAACATAACTGTCATTATTTGACAGAGATTTTTATTTATAGTTAATATATTTTTAGATAAAATCTATTAAATCTTTTTGTATTTTAAATGATGTATATATAATTCATTTGATCTTTGAAAAGATATCTAATTATGTATTTTAATTTACATGCGTTTTATTTACATTCGTTTATTTTCCTTTCATAAACAACAAATACATAAACGTGAGTATCACATTACTATTTTAAATTTTCTTTTCCTTTTTTGTTCTATCGAATCCCTAATTTTTCCTTGAAAAATTATTAAAGAAGAAATCTCACTCGCCAAATTATTCAAGAGGGGAAAGACAAAAATTTATAGAGAGAAATTGTTTTGATAATTGAATCCAACAATAAAATAAAGTGAAATCTAGTGCTGTCCATCCTTGTTGATTGAAGTTATATTTGTTGTAAGCTGTGGGCTCTATATTATATAACTTTTGATCAATATAGAAACAATTAGAAATAGTTTGATAAAATGCATTTGTTTGTCTCATGTGATTCAATTGTGTCTATATTTTTGTATCGTTGTCATACATTTATTTCTCCCCTTAAAAGTTTGTTTTCTCTCGTTGGGAATTTAGGTTTGGCTTTCTATATTTTTCCAAAAAGAGAAGGATTGAAAAAAAAAAGAAAAAGAAAAAGAGAGAGAGAAAAGTTTTAATGGTAAGTAGGACAGTTTCTTTCATTTTAATGCTAGAATGGGTTTTAAAGACTTATAATAGTATTTGCATAATATGTAATTTTTTAAAAGTATTTATAACTGGGTTTAACTTAAAATACATATGATTGAAAAAAATATAATACTTATTGATTATCTAACCCTTTAAAGTTATTAATATGAGAATTTTTTTATATACTTCAACTATAATGCTTATCAATTTTATTATGTATTTATCGATTGACATAGTTTAATATAGTTTGTAGTATCTGGATGATCGACGTATGTTGATCAATTGGGACTAGCTAAGAAATTGATTTCAACATGTAACTTAGTCCATGCCGATCGATCGACCATGTCTGGTCAATCAATCTGGGTGTAAAACTTGAACAAATGAGAGCTTGGTGAAACAATCTCTTAAACAACACATTACAAAAGGTGTGATTCAAGCCTGCATAAACAATATGACACTAGCAACTGCCTAGCGGGAATCTCGTTGATGTTATCAATATGCTGCAGATACATCGTAGTGCCCCATTTGTCCAAGAGCACGCTAAATGACACGCTTGACATCTATATAAACTAGCAGGTATTTTTCTTTCAAATCATCTTCATTATGCTATTGAAACTTTACTGAAATACTAACTTGATCATCAAAGCATACTTGACGGACCACTTTCGTCATGTGTGATTAACTTTATTGTGTTAAATCGCCATTTGGCTTTTTCTTGCTTTGCTGATCAACTTCATCAGTTAAAGAGTTTTATTGAGCTTCATCTGTGGCTTTTCAAATCACCATTATGTTTTGTTGCTCTCATTTGTAGTCTTCTTGCACATCGTTATGTAATACCTTGGAAAAAAAATAATAAGAAAATAAATAAAGAGTTAACTCAGAGGACTAAAGTAAAAATTTTAAGAGTTTTGTTGTGGTTGTTTCACAAATTTTCCCTTTTCCAGAGGGCTTAAATGGAGACATTGAAATGTCGGTAGGGGGCAAAATGTAATTTACCTTATTTTTCTTTTTGTTTGTATTGAATTGAGCACTGATATCTTTCTTTGTGCTCTGCCTTCTTTTTCTAGAAAATTCCCTGAAGCTCTCTCTCTTTTCCTTCATTCTTCTTCCTTGTCTTTCCTATCGTTCCCTACTGCTGATCAACTTCTCATCTTTTCTTTGCTGGTCTGGCTTCCTCTTTTTCTCTTTGTCTTTCTGGTTTAAGCTTTATCTCAGTCAGAAACGAGCATCAGCCAAGCTTTGCTTTAACTCTTCTTCCCTCATCCTTCTCCGGCCACTGGAAAGCTTGCTGTTGTACTCTTCTCCTTCGTTATCAGTGTAATCGTTCTACTTTTGAACTATTGTTATTTAGCACTAGATGATCCTCACTATTCATCCTCTGTTTTGATCTTGTTTCCTAGCGAGAGCTCTGACTCGCTTCTATATCAGCTTCAGCCAAAAACTTGGTATCCTACTGAAGTGCTACTAGTTACTCCTCTGGCGTGTCAATTCTACTACATCAGCAGCTAAAGCTTCTTAGCACCGTAGCTTACACCCAATCAACCCCATTGGCTCCCAACATCGTCTTGCTTAGCCAAGTTGTATGAGCTAGCTATCTTCTGAAGCCATTTTCAGAGGGAGGATTGGTTCATTGTGAAGCTGAGAGAGAGATATTTTATAGTTATGCTGCCTGTACGGGTTGAGTAGTCTGGTTGAGCTCGATCAAAGCAATACTTGGCCATTTAGAGACATTCTTCTTGTGCAAACTAGCTCACTAAGAAATTCCAAAGATATTCATGAACTTGTTAGGATTGATGTTAAGCAAAGGTTGTTGCGGTCGTGATAAAGTCTTCATTGTTAGAAATGTGGACCCTGCTATTTACTGTGGTTATAAGTTATAGTAACAGTATGGCTTTTGGTGGAACTGCTATTGTGCTGTCTTGAGCAACCTAAGCTACTGCCATACTGCACTATGCAAACCGAAGCATTGCTGTGTTATCTTGCATGAGCCTAGTAGTATGGATGGGCCATTCAAAATAGCTTTAGGTTGTTTGAAGACAATTTGTACTTCTTTTATTTTCTGCAACTCATAGCAACCCACTAAAGATTACCTTACCTACCTATGTCATCTTAGTTTAATCAGATTGCTATTTAGTTCAAGAGTTTCTGGTAAACATCATTTAAGGCTTAAATAAAGTAATTCGACCTAGAATGGTTTATAGTAAGCAGAAAGTGTCACACCCCAATCTATGGGACATGATTGGCGTAGAAGGTCATCGTTAGAAAATCCCCTACAAGCCTGACAATGCAAGATAACATACTAAGATACACAGTCACATCAACACATAACCAAATAAATGCATATCCATTTCTATTGAAAATCCGGTAGAATTTCCTTTGTTTTTTTGGATGTCTGGGTACAAGTCCTATACAACAACAAAAAGACTATGTGTCCTATACAAAACTTGTACAACAAAATCAAGTTCACAACAACCTAGACAACATAAAACTATACCTACTGGGCTTTATCCAGAAACATATATGTGTAACTACTATACTAATTGCTAATGCTACACCATTTATATATCTTTAATCTCCACAAGACGTGATCTACTCGACCAGTGAGTAGATCCAGAATCAGGATAGTGTGTAGAAACTAAAGAAGTATTTTTTGGTTCTAAAAAACATAGAGAAGAAAGGAGTGAGTTTTATAGAAACTTAGTGAGCAGATAATCCCACGAAAAACTAAAATTTTCTTTTACTTCACATAGATAAAATAATTAAAACTATAAATAAGGAAAGTTCAATGTGGTTTACTTCTTTAAAATTTTCTAGTTTTCAAATAGCAAAATATTCATGATAACTATTTTATCCTGTTAGCTGATGTTACCCTAACCACACATATTCTTTAGTTTTGACATTGAAAAATAATTTTAATCAAGTTTTCACATTATTATTTGATAATATATTTCACTGTTTATTTTAATTTATTTTATAGGTTTCAGAGTATAAAATTATGATTCAAGAAGATCAACATTAAAAATTAGGAATTATTTTATTTTTTTAGGATCTCTTGTCAAATTGAGGCAGAAACACCATCTGAAGAAAGTACAGATTTTAAATAAAACTATTTTATACAATACGAATCAATTACCACATTGATTCATGTTTAAAAATATATATAAATCAATTTATATATTGATTCATGAAGAACAATTTTCATAATTGTTTTAAACCGACGATTGGGATTTTTCTTTGAATTGATTCAGTAATTGATTTACAAATTGTAAAATAGTTATTCTGTTACAGTTCATTACAATAGTTATGAAATCCCAACTACCACATGATTTTCTTTCTTCTTCAAGTGCAAAACTCTCTAAGAAAAGTGCAAAAATAGATTTCTCTGCCTTATAAGTCTTCAAGATCAAATTGAACATTGTTTTTGAATCAAACATCTATTGATATTCATCTTAGTTATTTCAAATTTCATCTCAAATTCCTAGTATTGTATTTTACTTTACCCTATTCTTTTCTTTTAAGGTTTCAAGGTTTATAGAAATCTTATTTAGGCTAGCAAGAGCCTGTTATAATTTCTTGTGTTTGTTTAAGTTTAGAAGAGCCTGTTATAATTCTTCTAGGTTAGCAAGATTCCTATAATTCTTGTGTGTTTGATGTAAATTAGTATTTCAGGAGCCTGATAAATCCTGATATTTTTTTTAATTGAAATGGTCTTTCGATTGAGGAAAGATCAAGTAGAGTAGACTTGAATTGTGATTTCAATTTAAGTTGAACCACTTTAAAAACTTGTGTCTTAATCTTTATTCTTCTACTCCTATATCTAAAATCTTGCTACACAATTAGTATTTCTGTTGTTTACACATTAACTGATTATTTGTCTACTGCACATCTTAATTAAAAGAATAAGTCAAAATTTCTATTGATATTAAAAAGAAAGAATTTCATATAAAGGAGCATACACATTCCCTTAAAGGAATAAGGGAAAAATCCATGATTTCATAGTTTATTTGTGGGACCTAACAATTAGCATTAGTGCTTAAGTTCTTGATACTCCTTTGTTTGATCAAAATATGAATTCAAACTGTTGACACCAAAATCCCCTCAACCAGTTAAGTTCAGTGTTATCCCTGACTGTAAGATAAGTATGATAGTAAACAACGAAAGAAAGTAATAAAGAAGAAGAAGAAACAACAACACCAGGAGTTTATTGTGGTTCGACTAAAGCCAGTTTGGCCTTTACATCCATGTTGATATTTTTATTATGCCTTGGAGGGACTGGTTCTACAAAATATGAATACAACAATGTTAGTTTCTTTAAATAAATAGTGCTCACTCTCAATGTTGGCAGAGTTTCAGCATGTATCTATTTTCCCCCTCCTATGGTGGCCTCCTCCTCTATTTATAGAAAGGGAGAGGGTTACAAGTGTAATTTCATAAGTAACAAAATGATAACTTTATTCCAGGCATTTAATACTTGGCACTGGATAATTAATGCTGAGAAAATTATTGTTAGATTTTTGGGGAGCTCATGTGTAAGTTTGGAGGCTGAGCTGTCAGTAGGAAACGTGTGCCTTAGGTTGTTGACTGGGCTCCATACAAGTATCCATTGTTAATGGGTGAGCTGGAAGTTAAGCAGCCTGATGGCTCTGGCTGATCTTGTCATATGTACTTAGTCGTTCCTTCGAAGGTCGTAGGCTCCTCGTTGAGGGGTCAGAAGTCTCTTCAGCGAGCTACACCCTTTCATTCATGACATTACGGGATACCTCCAGCTCACACCTGACAATCTGGGTCCTCGTTCAATGACCTCAAACTCTGGCCTTGACCTCTACTAATCTAAGTAGGCCTCCAATTGGACCTCAACCCAGCCTAAAATGTGCTTCCAAAAAATCTCTATAACATAAGCCCCCCCAACTCTAGCTCACTTAGCGAGTTGGGAGTTGCAGCCAGTGGTCAAAGTCTTCACCTACAATTTGTAGGATGACTCAGTCTTTGTGCTTAGTCTGTCATTTTGTCAACTCTGTCTTTTGGGCTTTCATTTCCCATAATTTAGGCCATGCCTTTCTCTGTGCATTATCATAGCCATCAACATGACAGTCTTCATTATTTCTGGGCCGTTCGATTCAGAACAACCGAATGTTTCTTGGACCGTTTGATGAACCCAAGCAAATTTATAAAGGCTCATGAAGCTCCTCTTTTTGTGAAGTTTTCTGATGGATGCTTTGGTCAAGCACTTCATTCCTTTGATGGTTTGGCTTCCAGAGAAGCTTTTTGGGACATGGATTGTCTGTTGCAGAGGTTTCAGAGACATGGATAGTCTGTTGCATGTAACTTCCCTATACAACTTCCCTCTTTAGCTTTTGGGAAGTTTTATATAGATCTTGAATTATTTCTTCATGGCTCTTTCATGAAGTTTAGCCTTGCTAGCAGTGTTCCTGGTCCTTTTTTGAGTTACTCTGTGTTTAGAGAGTCAGGAAATGATCCACCGGCTGAGGAAGGCTATGAGCAGGAGCACCTGGGCTCATTTGTTCCATTTGATGGGAGTTTGCCTCCTGGGAACTGGCTCTCCTTCCTTCTATGGGGTTGTTAGCTTTTTGCTTTTGCTTTATCTTTGCATATCAGTTCTTCTTATGTAAATTTGCCTTGTTGAAGGAGGTCTTTTAACGTAACTTTGAGCATTATGTTTCTGCCCTTTGTCTTTGTAAGTCTGTTCATGGACAGTTTAATTAGCCACTGTTGGCAGCATGATTTACCCCTGCAAAATTAAAATTCAACAATCATTGTGCAAAGTATTTAATGGGATAATTAGCTTTTGTCATAAAGAATTTAAGCTAATTGGCATTAATCAATAAACTCCCATTTAAAGGATATATGCCGTATTCCTCATTGGTCATGCCGGCTTGTGCAAGAATTATGCATATGATTAATGTATTACTTGGATGCGAGGTCTTGAGTTTGTCCATGCAAGAATTCTGTGCTGGGCTAGCACATTATTTGGACGTGGCTCGCACAAGAATTCTATGTATGGTTAACGCATTACTTAGATGCAAGGTCTTCATTTTGCCCTTAACTTGTGCAAGAATTCTATGTATGGTTAATGCATTACTTGGACACAAGTTCTATCTATGCAAGAATTCTGTGCGGGGCTAGCACATTACTTGGACGCAGCTTGCACAAGAATTCTATGTATGGCTAACATATTACTTAGGTGCGAGGTTATCATTTTGCCCCGACTTGCGTAAGAATTCTACGTATGGTTAATGTATTACTTGGACGTAAGTTCTATCCATACAAGAATTCTGTGCGGGGTTGGCACATTACTTGGACGCAGCTCACGCAAGAATTTTACGTGTGGCAAATGCATTACTTGGATGTGAGATTGTTATTTCACCCTGACCTGTGTAAGAATTCTACATATGGTTAACACATTACTTGGACGCAAGGTCTGTCCATGCAAGAATTCTGTGTGAGGCTGGCACATTACTTGGATGCGAGATTGTTATTTTGCCCTGACCTGTACAAGAATTCTACATATGGTTAACGTATTACTTGAACGCAAGGTCTATCCATGTAAGAATTCTATACAGGGCTAGTACATTACTTAGACATGGCTTGTGCAAGAATTCTATGTATGGCTAACACATTACTTGGATGTGAGATTGTTATTTTGCCTCGACCTATGCAAGAATTCTACGTATGGTTAACGTATTACTTGGATGCAAGATCATTTTTTGTCATTGTGTCCTAGTCATTTGTGACCTGCGATTTCAATGATCCGCTTGGTACTCCTATTTGTTTCTCATGCACAGCTTTTTGTTTCCCAACGGTGGCTGGTAATTATTATTTTCAGCTTTTGGTGCATATACGCTAAATCATGATTTATTGGCTACTATTTTCTCTGGACCGTCGGATCGTGGGTAACTGACACCCCTTTTGATCCAACGGTAGGGTTGTGTCTCCCTTTTAAGCTGGGTGTGTTTTGCTTCTCCCCCTCACTTTGTCATTTGAAAACCTTTGGATTTCTAGTGTTCTTTGCCTACCGATTTCTCCAGCCACCATTATAGCTTCTTCGCTAATGTTTTCTGTCATCTTCCACCTGTACTTCCGATTGTTACCTAAGCTTTCCAAACTTTTCATCTCCAAAAATCACGGTATGCTTCCCCTAACTCTGCGCTTTATGCAAATTTCTTCCTTTATAGGAAATAGGGGATTTGATTTTGACTGATTAGGAGACGATGATGCTGATGGGTAGATATGGTTCAGACACTTAGTCATTGATTAGGATGGAATAGTCGGGTTGCCGGTAGGTTCTATGATTCTGGGTACACATTTGTGTCTTCTAAGTTTTGTTCCCAGTCCAGAGTGTTTTCTCCATCTACCGAAGTTTAGATTGTCAGTGCAGTGGTGTAGGGTGTGCATGGCCTACAAAGTGGGGAGGTCGTTAGTCCCAATTTTTAGTATGGTTCGCTCTCAGCGAGCTTATCAGTTTTTTCTTTTCTTTGAATAGATGACAGCGGGTCATGCACATCACCATCACTTGATTAGGAGTGAGGATGATGAATTGGATTTACCTCTAGATGCAAGGAATGTTCAACAAGTTAGAGGTGCGATAACAAGTGGAAGGGAGGTCATTGCAAACCCAGGGGCTCGTTTGGGACGCACCAAAGGCCAAAGGATCATTTTGGGTGAACTCCCCGACTGTCACGCATTTAAACATCATAAGTCCACTATACGGGTTCGCGATGTTACTTCTGTCATCGAGTCTAACCGGATCCCAAAGGGGTGCAGTGTTATGGTCCCTGCTCCAAATGACTACGCCACTCATCCTTCTTGAGGCTTCATAGCCATTAGCATCCCGCATCTTACCGCGAGACTAAGATTCCCCATTCATCCTTTTATTATTGATTTTTTTAAATAAAATAAAGCTTAGCCTTTTAGCTAACACCTAATTCATGCACTTCTTTGATTTTGTTGACCCTTATTCACAAGGTCAATGGCCTTTCTCCATCGTCACCCTAAAATACTCTGTTACCTATACGACCTCAGGTGTGTGAACTCCGAGGATGGGCTTAATTACCTTTCAGCAAGGCGGATGCCTTACAAGGAAATCCTCCCATAGGGGGATGTGAAGGGGAAGTCCAATGCGGGACGTTACAAGTCTTGCTAGTTTTATATTTCGTGCCCTTCGTTGAGATACTTAAAATTTTTTATTTCATTCTTGTTCTGAGTAGGTGGGTTGGGAATGAATGATTTCATTTACTTCTTTGATATTTGTCCTAGATTGTGACTTGTTGTTCTGAATTCTGACCTCTTATTCAATTTTGCAGATGAAATCAGTAGACAGCCCGTACTCAGGGCCAATGAGTTGGGGGTTTTGGATCGTTTCGCTTTGTCTGAGGATCTTCAAAATGACTTCAGGTTCGATAAGGGTGTTCTCTGCTTCCATAGACTTGCCCCTCTGATAAACACCGTTGTGACTAGGGAGATAGGGATTCCCTAGCTGACGGAGGTTAGGCTAGCAAATTTTGATGACTACGATAAAATTATGGACTTGATCCTTAGAACGCCTCCCTCAGATAGCGAAGAGGAGGCTCCTGCAGCCTGTGAGGTCGTCTCAACCCAAGTCACTGCGAGCCAGCCCCCAGTCCCTGGCATGAGTCCTGCTCCCCAAACCCTAGTAACCACTGAGGCTGAAGTGATTTTAGCTATTGCAGAGCAGCCGATTATTGCTGTCGAGGTCTCTCATAGGATCCAATTCCCTCACCACGCTCTGAAAAGGTGGAGGCAACCAGTACTGCTAGTCCTTCTAGTCCCTCCAATCCTCCTTAAAAGAAGTGGAGGATTATTGAAGGTAAGAAGAAGGCGACTCCTCAAAACTTGTCGGGAGTTGACCTTACAAAGCCATTGGCTAAGCCCAGCTTAAAAACAGAGGGGTATGCTTGGATGCTTGTTGAAAACTTTGGTACGATTTTGGGTAATGACAGCAAGGTCAATGCGCTGGAGAGCGAGGAGCTCTCTCTTGGGAGGTTGACGGGATACGTGGCTTGACAGGGTTTAACGGTAAGTGCCATTTTTTCACCTCAATCATTTCATTTGTAATTAAGTCCAACCTTACTGCCTGTTCCTACAAAATGTACTATCATTGATGAAGATTGTCATGACATGCGAGGGCCGAGATAGAGAGAAATCGGTTCTCATGGACGAGTTGGGGGCCCAACGAGCTGAGGTATGGGAACTTGGGGAAAAAGTAAAGGAGTTGGAGACCGTGCTATCTCACAAAGTGAAGCATTGCGAGGATATTCAGGTGGGCTTTGGTCTCGCCACCAAAGACCTCAACAAGGCCAGGATAAAGCTCAATAAAGCCCAATGGCAACTGCAAGAGATGAACAGGATGGCCAATACTATTGAAGGGAAGATAAGAGCAGTAGAGCAGCGAGCTAAGACCTCTACTGAAGAGGCAGCGATGCTAAATAGAGAGCTGCAACTTATTAAGGAGAAAGTGGCAAAGGTTGAAGCCAAAATGTCTTTGTGTGTGGCAGGGACAACTATAGATACAAGGAGGACAACTCTTGCTTCATTCTTTTATATTGTGTAGGAAAAATACCCTGAGCTAGACTACTCCTTTTTTGGTCCCCAAGCTATCAAGGCAGTAGATCTATGGAAAGCTCGAGCTGTAAGGAAGGGTCTTAGTGCCAAAGTTAGCGTCCCTTCTGTCGGAGTCGTGGTCTAGGGAGAGGGTAGTTCCCAAGCTACTGACGCTGCTCCCGCACATGGTGTTCTCGACATTTCGGCTCCTAGTCCTTAGCACGTTGAAGGCTTAGCCCCTAGGGCCCCATCCTCCTAGAACAAGAATTGTATAACTTGACTTTTTGGTGCTCCTGGCACATGTAATGAACTTCATAAACAACTTGTATAGTTTTATTGTGATGAAGCCGAACTCTTTTTATCCTTATTGTTTTCATGCTCGAATACTTGAATCTCGTTTATTCATATTTGGATAAGAATTTGATATGTTAACTCTCATTGCATCGTACAACATATAACTTAGCATAAAAATCTCTGATCTTATTCTAAAGAATTACATTCATATTTACAATGAATCAATTATAAGGTACCGAGACACTTATTGGTAGTAACGACAGAGGTGCTCGACATTCCAAGCATGGGGGAATTCTACTTCATCCATATCCACCAGATGGTAGGCTCTATCACTCACGATCCTTTTAATAATGTATAGACCTTCCCAGTTTAGTCCTAAGGTCCCCTCACTAGATTTGTGAGCTTCGAGAAGGATGAGGTCACCTGGTTTGAACTTTTGAGCTCCCACTCTATGGTTGTAATATCTCGCTATCCATTGCTAATGGGCTGTAACCCTAAGGCTAGCTCTTTCTCTCGCTTTCTTCACAAGGTCTAGATTCGTAACAAGTAGTTGGTTATTATCTTCTAGGTTAAAGGTGACCCTTTGTTATGTAGTAACTTTGAGTTCTGCGGGGATCATTGCTTTACACCTGTATACCATTGAGAAGGGGGATTTCTCCTATGGAGCTACAAGGTGTGGTCCTGTAGGCTCATAT
Organism: Saraca asoca; assembly: GCA_026873985.1. Taxonomy (NCBI): domain Eukaryota; kingdom Viridiplantae; phylum Streptophyta; class Magnoliopsida; order Fabales; family Fabaceae; genus Saraca; species Saraca asoca. Next base: position 24,764 of record JANHAO010000912.1, read on the forward strand.
TGCCGATTGTAATTCATCTGCCCAGGCTCCCTTTTTAGCCTCTAACTTAGTCTTCAAGATCTTCTTAATGATCTTGTTGATAGCTTCTACTTACCTTTTGGCTTGTGGGTGGTCTGCAGCTATGAAGCTCTTAACAATCTTGAGGTCGTTGCAGAACTTGATGAACTACTCGTTAGTGAACTGGGTCTCGTTATCGGTGACAATCTACTGAGGGACCCTAAACCTACAAATGATGTTATTCCATATAAACTTTTCGACCTTAGACGATGAGATTTTAGTGAGTTCCTTTGCCTCCACCCACTTGGTGAAGTAGTCTACAGCCATTATCGCATACTTACAATTTCCCCAAGCCTTAGGGAGTGGTCTGATCAGGTCTATTCCCCAAATTGCAAATGGCCATGGCCTTGTCATCTGTTTTAAGTAAGCTGGTGGGGCTCGTGGCACTTTTGCAAACCTCTGGCACCTGTTGCACCTCTTTACGAGGTTGATAGTGTCTTACTTTATTATCAGCCAGTAGAATCCCTATCGAAGGGCTTTTTGTGCCAAGGACATCCCCCTAGCATGGTTTTCGTAATGCCCTGCATGGATCTCCTCCAGGATGGTATTGCAGTCTTTTGTTATCTATGCATCTCAAAAGCGGGGTTGTGAACCCTCTCTTATAAAACATGTCATCATGGATGCAGTATCTGGCTGCTCGAGCTCACAGACGTTGCACCTCAAGTCTATCATCAAGTAACTTTTCATTCTACAGGTAATCCAGGATTGGATTCATCCAAGAGTTGGGCACCTTGGCAATTGCCATGACAACATCTTGATGTTTTATACTTGGGGATGGAAGGACCTCTATCGAGATTGCTCCTATGAGGTCGGGATCATCAATGGTAGACAAGCAAGCCAAAGCATCGGCGTGTACGTTCTAGGCTCGCGGAATCTGAGTGATCTTGAATTGTTGGAAGGAGCCTAAAATCTCTTGGACTTTCTGGAGGTATCTCGTCACTCTTTACCCTTGTGGTTGGTACTAACCCTTTATTTAACAAAAAATTAACTGCGAGTCCCTAAAAATCTTTATTCTCTCGACATGCACCTCTCTGGCTAGTCGTAAGCTTGCCATTAAGGCCTCGTATTCAACTTCATTATTTGTGGCCTGAAAGCCAAACCTTAAGGCATTGAAGATCTTATGCCCTTCTGGACTGATAAGGAGCATTCTTGCTCTGGCTTTCTGATCATTGGATGACTCGTCAATGAATAGTTCCCACCAAGGGGCCTTAGGGACTTCTACCTCATTTTGTAAAGGGCCTATGAATTTGACAATGAAATCGGCTAGTGCCTGCCCCTTAATAGCTGTCCTGGGCTTATACTCAATGTCAAACTATGTGAGCTCAGTTGCCCATTTAAGCAATCATCTTGAGGCATCTGTCTTTTGCAGAACATATCTTAGTAGGTATTGAGTGAGGACCCTAATGGTGTGGGCTTGAAAATAGGGTCGAAGCTTCCTTAAGGCGATGACCAGGCAATAAACGAGCTTTTCCATGGGCAAATATCTTGTTTCTGCATCTAGTAGTCTCTTGCTCACATAGTAGATGGAGAGTCGAATTCCTCCCTCTTCTCGTGTTAGTGCTGTGCTTAAGGTATGCTTGGATATACCCAAGTATACGGTTAATTTTTCACCCTCTTTCGGCTTGGAGAGGAGAGGTGCTTGCCCGAGATACATCTTAAGTTCTTGGAATGTGACCTTGCATTTGGGGGTCCATTCAAACCTTTTTGCCCTCTTGAGGACGTCAAAGAAGGGTGCTTGTCCGTTGCCTTAGAGATGAATTTGCTAAGTGCAGTGATCTGACCGTTTAGGCTTTGGACATTTTTTGGTCTTGTGGGAGAATGCATGTCGAGCAGTGCCCTGATTTTCTCTGGGTTCGCTTCAATCCTTCTATTATTAACTATGAAGCTAAGGAATTTGCCCGAGGCTACTTCGAGTGTGCACTTATGTGGGTTCAACTTCATCCGATACCTGTCTTGGGTTCAGAACATCTCGTCAAGGTTACGAATGTGGTTAACAAGCTGTTTGGATTTCACCAACATATCGTCTACGTATACCTCCATGGTCTTACTAATTTTTTCCTAGAACATCATGTTCACCAATCGCTGATAGGTTGCCCCCGCATTTTTAAGTATGAATGGCATCACTTTGTAACAGTACAACCCACGATCGGTGATGAACAAGGTATGCTCTTCATCTTGTGTGGCCATTGAAATCTGATTATACCTTGGGTAGGTGTCCATGAAGCTAAGCAATTCATGTCTTGCCATCGCATCCACTAGCTGATCTATCCTCAGCAAAGGGAAACTGCTTTTAAGGCATACTTTATTAAGGTCTGTGAAATCGATACACGTTCTCCATTTCCCATTCTTCTTCTTAACAAGGATGGGGTTAGCCACCTAAGTGGGATATTGTGCCTCTCAAATGAAATTGTTTGCTAGAAGCTTGTCCACCTCTTCCTCAAGTGCCGCATAGCGCTTGGCGGTCATCGATCTTCTCTTCTGGCAGATTGGCTTGGCCTGGGGGTCAATATTTAATCTATTTAACATTATATTTGGATTGATACCCATCATATCTTCATGGTTTTAGGCAAAAACATACACGTTCGCCCTGAGAAAACTCGTCAATTGTGCCTTCATATCAGGTGGCAGGCATTTCACTAGCTTGAGGCATCTCTGCTCGTCCACCTCGCTCAGTTGTATGTCTTCCAGTTCATCCACTGGTTCGATGGCTCGCTCAGCGTCCACCTCTTGAGGGTCGAGGTCATAATTGACCCTTTTTTCGCTTGTCACTCAGGGCTTTCCCCTGGACATAACATTTACTTTCTTCCCTTGGACCCCAAGTTTGGCTACCTCCTCATAGAAGCGTCGGGCTATTTGCTGCTCCTTGCAAATGCATCCAATTCCATTTGGGTTGGGAACTTAATGGTTAATGTCCTGCTTGATGTTGCCATGTTGAAATCATTCATGGCAGGTCGTCCTAGCACTATATTATAATCCGAGGGATAATCTATGATTAGAAAATCTACCATAACGATTGTTTGCCTGTTGTGGTCTCTCAAAGTAAGTGGGAGTTTAATTCATCCCACTGGGAGTATTCTATCTCCTGTGAAACTGTAGAGGGGCTCAGGTGATGGGTCCAGCTGACTCGCACTCATGCCCACCTAGTCGAAGCACCCTTTGTACATTACATTTACGAAACTCCCAGTGTCTATCATGATTATTCTCACTTCAGAATTACCGATTTTTTCCCGTATGACTATCGTGTCATTGTGAGGGTAATGGATCCCCTATGCATCTTCTTTTATGAAGGAAATGCTGTCTGAAGTTATCCTGGCCTTCTTGGTGAGCCTTTGGCGCTCTACGTGACTCGTTAGAAGGACACGTCCCAACGTTCTCACATATCGATCACGCGATCGATTTGAGGCACCGGCAATATGAGGTCCACTATGTATAGTGAAGATAGTCCTCATGGATGGCATTTCCTTATGCTGAGGAGTTTGGTGGCATTATGACTCAGATGGCTGTAGACGTGGGGGTCGCTATCACGGTGATCTTACCACATAGTCTCTCAAGTGGCCTTTTTTTATGAGGTCTTCAATGGCATCTTTCAACGCCTAGTAGTTTGATGTGTTGTGCCAAATCTCGCTCTGGTAGGCACAAAATTTATTACAATTCCTCTTTTCAATGGGGGTCTTCATCGGCCTATGTCTATCAAAATCTTCGTTGTCTTTTTTGGTCGCATAGATCCTATCTGGCACATCCGACAAGACAATGTAGTTATCATAGCAATGCTGATATTGAAATTGTTCATTTCGGGCATTCTTTATGGTTTGGTATTGATTGATCGTGGCCAAGTGGCAGGAGGGGGCAAGCTGTCTCTTCAACACTTTGTATTGATTGAGGAACATTGTTTGGCATTCCTCCCAGGTCCTTATGCTGTGAGCTAGAAGGCTTCTAAACCACATCCATGGTACTTATCTGAGTGTGATCAGGAAGACTCGGCATTTTACCAATGGGTTGGAGGTTTTTAGGTCCATCTAGACATTGAAAGCATCCAGGTGGTTGTAAGGGTTGCTATCCTTATTGTAGAGGGGGATGTTCAGGATCTTGAATCTACGGGGAAGAGGCTCCACCTCGATCTGGCAAGAGAGTGGAGTTCTCTCCTCATGTGACTCCTGGTTCCCCTGCGATGCCGAGTTTTTCTCTAATTATTCCACCCTCTGAAGCAACTATTTAACCATTGGGTCTCGAGACTTTGATCGTTGACTGGAGGTCTTTTGACTTCTTTCTTCTCGCTTACTACGAGAATGTCAGTCTGATGTTCTATACTTGTTGCCGCACTCGTGATCAGACAAGTCACAATCTATCTCTTGCTCACTATCAGTTTCATGCTAGCTCTTGCTCTTGTGCGAGCTTTCATATTGGTGATCATTCTTCTTGTCCTCACTATCCCAGTGGACTTCGGACCTTAGCCATGCGTTGGACCAGTGTAGCGAGTCGGTTCGATGACGTTCACCCCTGGCTTACTATTCACATTGAGGCTCTGATTGATGATGTTCACCTTTGGGTGCAACCACTTCATCCTGCCTTAGCCCACCTTGGGCACGCGTCTGAGCCAATATTCGCACCATATCAACCAATTCCTTCACCATATTCTCCAGTGCTTCTTGGCGCCGGTCAAGTGGCTCTTGGCACTGTTGTTAAGTCTAAGCCTCATTAGATTCATAAACTATAGGTTAGTGTTGGACAAAGGAAGTTGTGCCAATTTTGGCACCCGCGGTGGGGGTAGCTGCGTTTTGCTATTGTATCTGACCTCCAGGTTGGCCAATGGGAACTTCTACACTCCTAGTAGCTTTTCCTCTTGCCATTGTGTTTGAAACTGCTTATCAGAGATTGAATATGAGGAATGTATAGTGAGGGCCTTCCTTCTAGTGCCAAAATGTTGACACCAAAATCCAGTCAACCAGTTGAGTTTAGTGTTACCCCTGACTATAAGATAAGTATGACACTAAACAACAAAAGAAAGCAATAAAGAAGAAGAAGAAATAGCAACACCAGGAGTTTATTATGATTTAGCTAAAGCCAGTTTGGCCCCTACATCCACGTTGATCTTTTTATTCTGCCCTGGAGGGATTGGTTTTACAGAATATGAATACAACAATGTTGGTTTCTCTGAATGAATAGTGCTCACTCTCAATGTTGGCAGAGTTTCAGCATGTATCTATTTTTCCCCTTGTATGGTGGCCTCCCCCCTCTATTTATAGAAAGGGAGAGGGTTACAAGTGTAATTTCATAAGCAATAAAATGATAACTTCTGTCATTCTGGACATTTAATGCTTGGAGTTGGATAATTAATGCTAGGTAAATCATTGTCGAATTTTCAGGGAGCTGATGTGTAAGTTTGGAAGCTAAGCTGTTAACAAGAAACATGTGCCTTGGGTTGCTGACAGGGCTCTGTACAAGTATCTGTTGTTAGTGGGCAAGCTGGAATTTGAAGGGACTGATGGCTCTAGTTGATCTCGTTATCTGTACTTGGTCATTCCTCTGAAGGTCATGGGCTCCTTGCTGAGGGGTCGAAAGTCTCTTTAGCGAGCTACACCCTTTTGTTCGTGACGTTGCGGGATACCTTCGGCTCGCACCCAACAATTTGGGTTCTCACTCAGCGATCTCAAACTCCGGCCTTGACCTCCACCAGTCTAAGTGGGCCTCCAATTAGACCTCAACTCGGCCCATAATGTGCTTCCAAAAAATTCCTATAACATAAACTTAACTATTCTCTCCGATTGCCCATCTTTGAATACTCCACCTCCTTTTGATTCTGAAAATTTTGATTTTTAGAAATATAAAATTAAGGTCTTTATTGAGGCTGTGGACATTAATATGTTTGAAATTCTAAAAATAGGCTATGAATATCCTATGATATCGATGAATGGAACTCTAGAACACAAGTCTAAATTGTTATGGATTAAGGAATAAGAAAGAAAACATTTTCGTACCTCTAACTTAAAATGGATTCTTATGAGTACACTGTCTACTAATGAATTTTCAAGGATTTCAGAATGCAGAACAGGAGAAGAAATTTTGGATATGCTTGAAACTACCTATAGTTGCAAAGTTAAAACTAAGTGCAAAGAAGAAGAGAAACATTGTCTGATGGCCAAGCACAATGAAAATTCATAGGTTCTGCAATATCCTTTATCTTACTATAATTCTTATGTTGGTGATTCTTTTAGTGGCTCAAGTAATCAAATAGATGATGATGATGATGATTCTGTGACCTATATGAAGAGATTTATGAAGCATTTACCAAAGCTAATAAGGAGATAAAGAAATTAAAGAGTCAAAATTAAAATTTGATTAAAAAGATAGAGAAAATTGAAAAAGAAAATGCTGACTTAAATGTATTAGCTGAATAATTAGTTAGTGAAACCAAATCATGTGAGCACTATGAGTCCTATAAGTTGGAGATAGAGAGATAGAAAAAGATGCTATGAGGCTTTGCTGCAAGTAATGAAATACTAAATGACATGCTTGAGAATCATGAAAATTCACAAAATAAAAATGGCTTAGGATATAAATAGTAGCTTAAAAGATTTAAAAATGGAACCTTGCCTATATTACTTGCTATTATTGTAATCATAATAGTCATTATATTAGAGATTGTCCATTTAGGAATGGAACCTATTTTCTAAAGCCAAATGAAAAATTGGTATGGCTGCCAAAATTATCAATTGCTAAAAAAGTTTTTGCTTTACCTACTAACAAGTTTGGACCCAAATTTTATTAGATACCAGCCAAGCAAATTTGATTTTTAGTTTTATAGGTCTGTGTGAGAGAAAAGAAAGCAACTCATGATGTAAAATAAAAGTCGCAAGACAGATTTTGATAAACTCCCCTATAATTTTCAATAAATTTGCTTATTTCTCATGTTTAATTTATATGTTGCAAGTACTAACTTAAGCACTGGAGATGTTGCTAAGTTTATTTTACAGGTACATGGAGAAAATTTGAGACTTCAAGTAATTTGAGAAGCAATTTGGTTATCCAAATAACAAGAAAAACCTTAGGAAAACAAAAACCTTAGAAAAATTGAAATTATGAACCCACTGATCGATTTCCATTTATCCATTTTTTTTTTCAGTTATTGAATCAATTCCATAATCGATTCACTTCTCGAATTTTCAATACTACAAATCGATGTCTACTTCGATTCAGAATATTTTTAAAAGTTTTAGGAAAACTTGAAATTTTAAATTTTTTTTAAATCTTCTAGATGAATTGATTACCTAACCGATTTGTAAAGTGTCACTCATACTCACACTGATGTCATAATTGATTCCCATATGAATTTCAATGAATAAATTTAAACCCAAATTGTTGCATTAGTGAATTTTTGCTTTGTGAATTAATTCAAGATGTGATACTATATATACCAAAATCAAAGTCAAATTCATTCTGTAGTAACCCTTTTGTGACCCCAGCTAATTCTCTCAACTTCTCTCTCTCAAAATTCCTAAAATCTTCTTTTTTAAACCCTTTTTGCCAAATTTTTTATACAAAAACATTAAAAACCTTATTTCTAAACATTTAAATCGATTGATTTCTCCAAAAACATCCCAAAATCAAAAACCCCAAATCCAACCCAATTAAACCCTAAGTGCCAAAAAATCACTCTTTTCAACAATCATTCCAACAATGGCAAAAAGGATTAAGCTAGCAACAAAATGCAAGGACAAATCCCCTATGAAAGCTACCCAATCAACTAAGGAAGAGTCATTCTTTCAATCTTCAAATGAGTATGCCTTTTACTTTTCTTTAGAGAATAGAAAAGTTGAACCCTTGAAATGCTTCAATGATCAACTGCTAAGAATAACATGTCTGCCTGAATTGTTAGCTAAGTACAAACTAGAGAAATTTTTGATTTTTAAAGAAACAGCCTATCCTAGACTAGTGAAAATGTTTTATGCTAACTTAGCTGATGTTGATGGTAAATTATCTTGTTATGTGATGTGTAAACATGTTGTGATTGATTTTGAATCTTTTGAAAATGAATTTAGTATGAATAATTCAATGCCAAAGCTTACTGTAGGATCATTTATTGAATACAGTAAGGAACTAGTAGTTAGAATGCTATTTCCTTACTCTACCCTAAGAGATGGTAGTGGGAAATTATTGATAACTAGCTTGTCTCATGAAAACAAGATTCTGCACTATGCTTTGTGCAAGGTAATTGTGCCAAGGATCACTAATTTCACCCAAATTATGGAAGATGATTTGTTTTTAATATGGGTTATTAAAAACTAACTGGATTTCAACTTTCCACATTTTATTTTGAAATACATGGGTGAATGTTCCAAAAGAATTGATATAAGTTATCTTCCCTATGGTATGATCCTGACATCATTTTCTACCAAACAAAAAAAAGGCTTTTTGATAAAATTTTGTCTTCACCACCAAATGCAATTACAATGATTACTACATCACACTTTCACAAAATGGGTTTTAAAGAAAACAAGCAAGGAAAATGGACCAAAGAAATAACCATGCCTACATAATCATTTGGTCAAATTTCAAGCTCAACTGCAATTTGCACTAAAGCTGAAGCCAGATTGACTACATTAATTGAAAGGACATATAAGCACATGACTGATTAAACAAATAAGATAACTAACTCTCAAGAAACATGGTTTGACCTTATGGAGAAGAGAATGTCTCATATAGAAGAGCAAAATTGCAAAAGAGACAATGAGATAAACCAAAGGCTCAAATATCTTGAGGTTCAAGTTTAAGAAATCAGATTAAGGCTATAACAATAAGATGAAGAAGCAGAGATTCAAAAGATGGATGAACCTCCTCCAAAGTAGTCTTATTTGTGCTTGCTTATTTGATATAAGAATCCCTTAGTCCCATTTTCCCTTATTTTGTTTTTACTGTTGTTATTATGTTTTTGAGATCATATTTTGATATGTGATGTATGCTGGATATTTTGATATTTTCTGCATATGTTGATGTTTTCTAGATATTATCTTTATGGATGACAAATTCAATCTTTATATTGATGATTTAGATATCTTTATTATTTGTTATTGCTAAAGTATATTGGATATTTTTTCCTTACTTTATATTTATATTTTATATTGAATATGATTCAGGTTAACATATAATTTTTTTGATATATAAATATAGACTAAATCCTAAATAATGTCGTCTATCCTTTATTATATTTTTTGGTAGACAACTTTTATTAATTTTTGATGTGCCAAAAGGGGAAGAAATATGAAATTTTCAAAATTTTCAAAATCCCATAAATTTTAGATGTTATTTTCAAACAAGAAAAATTTAATTAATGAGATATTATTTTTAATTAAAAAGGGGGAGAAAATGAGAAAAATTAGAAAAATTAAATTTTCAAAATAAGAGAAAGAAGAAAATTTCTTCTAAAAACTTAAAAGTTTTTCATATATTTCAACTTTTAATAAAGATAAAGATAAATTTTTTGTTATTTTACTTTGAAACTAATCTAAAATTGTTTATTACCATAAAAAAGGGAGAGATTGTTAGCCTAGTTTATCCTAGCCACACATATTCCTTAGTTTTGATGTTGAAAAATAATTTTAATTAAGTTTCACAATATTATTTGATAGCATATTTCATCGCTTATTTTAATTTGTTTTACAAGTTTCAAAGTATACAATTGTGATTCAAGAATATCAACATTAGAAATTAGGAATTATTTTATCTTTTTAGGATCTCTTATAAATGAATTTCAAAAGAAGTTTGATTCAAACAAATATTTTCAAATTGAGGTGGAAACACCACTTGAAGAAAGTACAAATTTTATATAAAACTATTTTATACAATACGAATCAATTACCACATCGATTCATATTTAAAAATCTATACAAATCGATTTATACATCGATTCATGATGAACGATTTTTAAAATTGTTTTAAATCGAAGGTTGGGATTTTTCTTTGAATTGATTCAATAATTGATTCACACATTGAAAAATAGTTATTCTGTTATAGTTTGTTACAACAGTTATAAAATCCCAACTACCTTTCAATTTTCACAACAAACACACGATTTTCTTTCTCCTTCAAGTGCAAAACTCTCAAAGAAAAGTGCAAAAATAGATTTCTCTACCTCACAAGTCCTCAAGATCAGATTGAACATTGTTTTTGAATCAAACATCTGCTGATATTCATCTTAGTTTATTATCTTAGTTTATTTGAGATTTCATTTGAAATTCCTAGTATTATATTTTACTTTACCCTATTCTTTTCTTTTAAGGTTTCTAGATTCGTAGAAATCTTGTTTAGGCTAGCAAGAGCTTGTTATAATTTCTTGTGTTTGTTTAGATTTAGAAAAGCATATTATAATTCTTCTAGGTTAGCAAGATTCATGTAATTTTGATGTGTTTGATGTAAACTGGCATTTTATAAGCCTGGTAAATCCTAATATTTCTTTTTAATTGAAGTGTTTTTTTGATTGAGAAAAAATTAAGTGGAGTAGACTTGAATTACGGTTTCAATTCAAGTTGAACTACTATAAAAACTTGTGTCTTGATCTTTATTCTTCTACTCCTATATCTAAAATCTTGCTACACAATTAGTATTATAGCTGTTTACACATTAACTGATTATTTTTCTATTACACATCTTAATTAAAAGAATAAGTCACAATTTCTATTGATATTAAAAAGAAAGAATTTCATATAAAGGAGTATACACATTCCCTTAAAGGAATAAGGGCAAGATCTGTGATTTCCACAGTTTATTTCTAATTTTTTTTATTTGTGGGACTTGACATATCCAATTACCATTAGGATCCAAGGAATAATCTTTACAAGTTACCAACCTAACCGAGATCTCCATAACCATCCCAACGCACCAATTGGATATATTGATATTAATAATTTTCCCCCTTATTCCTGCAACAAGTCAAACTAATCATAAGTGCACTTGAGAATTTCCAGGGAATTACCAATGGATCTAGGATTTCAAAACAATAAATCAATTTGGAAACATTATGCTACCCTTTATAACCAGAGATAATAAATATTTCTATTCATATTATGATGTTAGAAGTCAAGAGTCTGGGAGTATTGTCAATCATTCCAGGTAGCATAATTTTAGAAATATCAAAAAATCCATATCTCAAAAATATGAAATCATAGGTTTTGTAGATCGTATTCATCACAAAATACAAAAATACGCTAAGTTCTTTTCATATTTATGCATCATATAATAACATGAAATCATTAGTTCAAAAATGCATAATTTCATCATGGCAAATTATTTTCATATATACAATATACTATTAAACTTTTGAAACCACATTCATATATATGAAAATCCCATTTTTCAAAAGGAATCATAGTATTCTATATAATAAAATTATTTCATACTACAAATAGGATTTATCAAGAGAGGAGGATTATCCACTCACCTTAGAGTTTTCTTACTAAGAGCTAGGTCAGCCAACGTGGACAATCGAGTCGCTCAACCTATTTAGGTATAATTAATATTCAAATTAACACTTGAACTTAAATTTAAGGTCATCTAGCTACGCATGCCATCAAATATTAATACTGGACTTCCATACCTAAGCTGAAATTTCAAGATCAAGTAGCAAAACCACCTACTTGAATTTTCGAGCTTAGACTCCAAAAATTGGTCATTGGTGTGCTTAATTCTTCCATGGAAATATCACTGGAGTTGATGAACAATAATATTTTAGCATACCTCAACTTTGAAGGTTTGGGTTTCAGGTAGGGGTTTCTTAAAAACTTGATGTAGAGTTACTATAAAATAAATCTTTTATTTTAGGATTACTCACCACTATCCAAAATACAGGTGGCTAGCTCGGTGTTGGCCAGATTGCGGTTGGTGAGCTACTTCACAATGCTAGACCGGAATAGAGGAGGAATGCCCGATTCTACCATTCTGCAAGTTGTAACTACTGATGTGTGTCCTTAACAGAGCTAGCCAGTCCGGCGATGAGGTTGGCTTTGACGTCACCCAAAAGATCAACATGACGAACTCACCATTAACGATGTGTGGGCAGGAGCTTGTTATCAGGCTACTACTAAAATGGGAGAGAGAGAGAGAGAGAGAGAGAGAGAGAGAGAGAGAGAGAGAGAGAGAGAGATAAGTTGGGTCAATGGAGGGATGCCATAGAGGTGATTAGAGGAGAGACAGTGGCCGGATCACATCGATCGGTGGAGAAGAAGGTCAACTAAAGCAGAGGACAACAACATCGAGACAAAGGTTTGGAAAAGAAGCAGAACACGTAAAAAGGGGACTAATATGGAGGTTTTAAAGCAATAAAAGAAATGAGGTAATTCACAGTTTAGCTCCATTGACTTGACAACATCTTCAAAAGGGTCCTCCTAATAAAAGGGAAAATTACGTTACACCCCTAACGAACAATTAAAATCTCCACTTCAATCCTTCTGAAATATATTTTCTATTTTCCTTTTTTTTGTCATTTTAAGGTATAATAGAAAGTTATTCATGACAATTAGATACTAATTTTAGCAATTTAACCATATTTAGCATCCAAAGAATGAGAAGAATTTGAGGAATTATCTACATTGGCTATTTTGTAACCTAAGATAAATATTATGTCTAAATGAGATGAGTAGATGATCCTGCTTTTAGTAAATCCCATTTTGAAATAATTTTGTTATGTGGAATATTTTGGTTTTTGCTGAATGATTTGATTTTGATGTTAGTTTTCTTTGAAAATTTTATGGTATGTTGTATATATACATAGAAATTTATTTGATGTGATGAAA
>JANHAO010000913.1:0-36299 GCA_026873985.1 Saraca asoca
AAAACTTGTTTGGATGTAAATTTTGAAAACATGTGTTTTCTTTATTTTTTTAAGATGAAAAAAAATATTTAATATTATTTATAACGTTATCATTAATGAAAATAGGTTTTGTTCTTATTTTTTAAAAAAATCTGAAAACAACTATATATAAAAATAAGGGAAAACACCATTTTACTGTTTCCTAAAAACTGTTTTTTAGTTTCTATTTTTTAAAATAATTTTTAAAAAATAATTTTTGAAAATAAACTGTGAAACAAATTTTTTTATTTTAAAAAAATAGAAAAATAAGAAAATTATTTTTAAAAATAAAAAAACACAGGGCGTTATTTTCCCTGGTTCTCTCTCTCTCCACTGGTAGGAACAAAAAAAAAAAAAAAAAAAAGGACGGTTTGCTGTCTCTATCTCGCTCTCTCCCTCTGGTGATTTGTTTTATAAGGCCTCTCCCACCGTTTGTCTATCCCTTCAACCTCCCCTTTCTTCTTTTTACCCAATCCTTCCTTCCTTCATTCATTCATTTGTGCGTTCGCTCTCTCTTGATTACTTCTTCCCAACTATTCTCTCTTTTCTTTCATCAATCCACTTTCCTTCAAATTTCAATAATCCGTCCTCCTTTCATTTCATAAATCCGAATAATCTTCTATTTGCTCAATTGATTCTCACTTGCTCAGTGGAGAATCTCTGTAATTGTTGATTCCTATATATTCACACCATTTGACTCCACAAATTTCAACTTTCCTTCTCTCTTTCTCTTCCTGCATCATTGACTCACATCCAGAAACAGAAATCACCATCACAATTCTCAAAACAGAGTGATTTACATATTGAAAATTCAAGCTTTCACATGGCTTCATCTGTGATCTCAAATACCGTAACAAACTCCGATCGGTCACGTGACAGAAGGAAGAAGAAGAAAGCTCTGCTCAAACAAAAGCAAGAAGATCAGAACCACACAAAATGGAAATCGCAGACCCAACAGCAAATCTACAGTTCCAAGCTTCACCAAGCCCTAGCCCGAGTCAACCTCGGCTCTTCGGCTCCCGCTCCCAACCACGCGCCACTCCCCGGGAAAGCTGTGCGAGAAACCGCCGATAGAGTTCTGGCTGTAACAGCCAAGGGGAGGACTCGTTGGAGCCGAGCCATTTTGACCAACCGTCTCAAGCTGAAATTTAGGAAGCACAAGAGGCAGAGGGTCACGGCGGCTACCGCCGGGAATACCCGGTCGAAGAAGCCGAGAGTGAGCGTTTTCCGGCTGAAGGGGAAGAGTCAACCAGCTGTGCAGAGGAAAGCGAGGTTTCTCGGCCGGTTGGTTCCCGGTTGCCGGAAACAACCGTTGCCGGTGATTCTAGAGGAAGCCAGGGATTATATTCCGGCGCTAGAGATGCAGGTCCGAGCCATGAGCGCTCTGGTTAACCTTCTGTCCGGGTCTACATCCGGCGCCGGCTCTAGTTCCGCGCCGCCGCCGCCGCCGCCGCCAAATTGATGACACTTTTGGGCTTATGTTCCAGGTGTCAATTTTTTTTTCAATTTTCCCCCCTGATATTTTTATTATTTTTCACCTTCACTCTCTTCTGTCTCTTGCGAGTAAAGTTTTCTGGTTAAGTACATATACTTATACTCTCTCTCTCTCTCTCTCTCCCTTCCTCTTTAAGCAGTTTGCTCTTTGTTTTTATTATGATTGGACTTGACTCTATGAAATTGTGTTAAATCTTTATAGCTTTGATGGGTTTTGTGCCCTATAGAACACGGTAGCGTTTATCTTTATGTGAATATTGTTTAGATCCTGTTTGATCAATTGTAAAATAAGAGCAAATAATTTTAGGAGGAGTTTAAATTTTTAAAATTCTGATTTTATTATCGAATTGAAATTTTTATATTGAGATTTACTTTTTTTGTTTTAAAATTAAAAAAAAATGTCTAAAGATTATCCAACAATGGCCTATGTTTTATTACAGCATTTAAAAGATCTCAGATGGAAATAAATTTATCAGAAACTATATATTCTAATAAATTTGATGAGTTATTAGATATTTAATATGTGCCACAGAAGTTGCTAACAGTTGAATATTAGAGATTGGCCTCAAAAGTTTTTGAAGAGCCTTTAATTTTCGCTGTTAAGAGTGTATAGTTTGGATTCATCATGGTTTGTCCTTCATAACTCTATGTCATTTTAAGTTGGATAATTCTGTAAAGGCCTCAACGTCTTAAAATTGATTGTTCTCGCTTCTTGAAAAAAAAAAAATTAATGAATTTAGAGTAAAAAAGATTCATATTTAGAAGAAAAAATTAATTTATAGAGAAATCTATCTTGCGATAAGGAAAGTGTTTTATTTTTAGATTGTTAAGATTAAAATTTAAAAATGAAACAGATAAAAAAAAAACACTTCAATTTGGATACAAAATAAGTTATTAAAAAATAAGAATGTTTTATCTCTCAAGAATTATATTTCGTGGTGATTTTTTTTTCTTAAATTTAACTTTTAAAAAAGACTAAGGTTTTGGTAGAATTATTTGCAATATGACCATTTAATGACTTCAAATTTATGCTCCAATGCTTACATTCCCAGGTGTTTTTTCAATTCCGATTCGTACTTGGTAGATTGGGTTACTTTACGGAAGGACGAAGATCTACGCTGCGTTACCATTATTAAGTGAGGTCAAAATTGAACTTTCCAACGAGAACGACTTATTTTGCACCTATTTATAGTGTGTTAAGCCCATGGAAGGAGTAATATATAAATTTTTATTACATGTCAATGTATTATTATTTTTTAAAATTTAATGTAAACAACATAAATGCAATATGTGTAAATAAGAATTTCTCTATGATTATCTTTATTACAGAAATCTGTTTATTTTGTAAAAAAATATATATCTTCTATAAAAATTTTATTTATTTGTATAAATCAAGAATTTTAATATCATTGATATATCTTTTAACTAATGAAATAATATTTGATATTATAATAGTAAAAAAAAAATAACTTTCTTTTAAATAATAGATATTATATTTTGTCACATTTCTTATACGTTATATTAAATAAAATATTTTTTATCATCATAATTTCTTATAATCATAAATAAAAATGAATAAAATTATTTTTATTAAAAATATTTTGCAACAAAAGGAATTGTATATAAGTTGAAATTGGTTAACTAACTCCACCAATCGCGAAAAACATATTTAGTGGATGAAACAAAATGGCTAAAGTCCAACATCCCATGTGGCTTGTCGTCCCCATCTTAATAAACCTACCGACATTTCCACATCACCCTCCAAAGCCGGCTTTAAACACTAGAGATTTGTATATAATTACATAATCATTTTTTAATATATTATATAACATTCATCGTAACTTAATGCCTTATTATTTTATTAATTCATCATAAATTATAATATTTACAAATTAGTTTAATTTTATATCTTTCATGGATTTTATATAACAAAATTTTACCATAGCTATAGACACCGATAATGACGTATGCCATTATATTCAATAAAAATTTTGGAATTTTTTATCCATTGTGATGGGTGTTAGAATAGAAGAGAATGCATTATTGCAAGTGTATTTTAGTGACCTGTTATTTATTTACTTAGTAAAAAAATTACCATAATCATTATTAGTAATCATCAACCACCAACACAATGTAAATGAATATAAACCATTGTTAAGAAAATCAAATTATTGATATTAATAACCACATTTATTAATACATTTTACTTAAATTACTACCAAAATTTGCTTGAGTACTAAAAAGGGTGAAAGTTAGTGTGTGATAGAAACCTCTTCTGCACATATATCAATCAACACATTATTTTTTTAAAAATAAAGAAATTAAATTGATTATTTTGGTGTATTAGTTCATATGCCTAACATGTCCTATAAGTTAAGAGTTATAAGATGATTATTTTTAATAATTTAAAATTTTTAAAATAATTATAACTTAACATGATCTTTGAATCTCTTAGGATAAAAAGCCAAGAACTCGATTGCTGTCGGCTCAGTTTTAAATATAATATCAAATAGTTGGAAGTTGATAGAACAAAGAGTTGATGGGTTGAGAGACAGATAGGCACATTGTGATGAGGCTGAGACAAGAAACACCTCTCAGTCTCTGTGGCAGAGAGCGAGTTAAGGCGCACGAGTGCCTG
Organism: Saraca asoca; assembly: GCA_026873985.1. Taxonomy (NCBI): domain Eukaryota; kingdom Viridiplantae; phylum Streptophyta; class Magnoliopsida; order Fabales; family Fabaceae; genus Saraca; species Saraca asoca. The sequence continues at coordinate 4,151 of JANHAO010000913.1, forward strand.
CGTTTGATCACTATCAGTCCTCACATCAGAAACAATGCTAGCCGTGGATCCAGAGAGCCCTAATTTCCTTGCATACCCATTTAATCATTGAATTTGAGGACCACTAAACTCGTTAATTGCTTCTTAGTGCCTTTCATCAAAGCACATGCTAGCATTCATTTCCATGCACTGATTGTTACCAAAACTCATTTGCCCCGGCCCCATCTGCTTATTTAATCTAGTTTTTTCTCTAGAGTTCTCCTAGCTATATTTTTATCTTTTTATAGGATTATTTAATTATATGAATTTCAAAATAAAGTATTTGAATCCCTATTTTCTTCTTCAAGATTCATAAAAAAAATCTTTTAAATTAATTCAACTGATGAAATTTATTATCTTTTATTATTCATATCTTGTATTTAATTATTCGAATTCAGCTACTTTCAATCTCAATGACTTAACGATTTGTAAGTGTTTCAATAATTTTTTAAAGCAATTGATGAGAAATCATAATCTTAAAATAGAATAACATATCTGCTACTAAAGTTTTGTTCCTTAAAAATGCCATAAAAGAAATTATGAAAAACTCATTAAAGCAGTACTTAAGAACCTCAATGTTTCAGTAAACAGGCGGGACAAAGGTTTCTCATCTTCAGTTCCTGATCAGTGATCACAATATTACCTACCCAAAACACATAAAACTATATATTTTTCTAATATGTGTTCTTAAAGCTATATCCTGAGCTCTTACTTTTTTATATAGTTAGGGTGTAGTGATAAAGCACAAACAGATAGGTGCTGATATTAAGTAACGGCGAGTGCTTTGAGTCACCTTTGTATGCCACATGCTAAGCACTAATGATTTGATGCTTTGTGGAGCCACCATGTTCCTATTTATGATTAGGTTTCCAAGAGTTAGTGCTACAAATTGGCACTTCGATTTTTAGGCATCTCAACATTTTTTTTATAAATTTTTTTTTATCAAATCAAACCCTAATTGGAGAATAATTGATGCATGGCTGTCATGAATTACTATTCATTTACTTTTTCAACTCTATTTTGCTCTTTTCCTTTTTTGATAAAAAAAAATACAAAGGTATTTAATGTGGATTTTTATGCAATTGTACAACCTATGTTAAAAAAATTGAAGAGTTATAAATTTTATATTTAAATCTTACTCAAATTTCTTAGATAATTTTTTCTTTCTGGTAGGGAGATCTTGATTCTCCACCTCTTTCTAAAGTTATTATTCTTGGAATATAGATAATGGAAGTAAATTTAGAGAAGAGATAAATACAAATATCATTTTTACGTTAAAATGATAAATTTTATAATAATTATAAATTTTAGAATAAAAGATTATAAAATCGAAAAAAAAAATTGATAATGTAAGAAGTCCAAAGGGCATGGATCCTTGTTCTTCTATTATGTAAAACAAAAACATATGATGGTACGATCAAATCTCTAGGCACACATTATTTAAATCAATGGACTCCATCTTTTGAATGTCAAATGGTGGAAATGACCAATTACTAGTTTATTGGTCTTTTCCAATCATGTAAATTTCTTTGTAAAGGATAAACGATCGGCCTTAATCATTATCCTAAGATGTTGCTCTATATTTTATTAGCATTTGATATTCGAATGTAATCTGCTTTTTCTTTTTTCTTTTTTTTAACTTATCTGATAAGTATGGTTAACGTTTATGAGACTTAAATATTGCTTACTGAGCTTTCTTACCTCTTAAACAACCGATTTTAGGTTGTATCCAACAAATTGAAATCAATAGCAACTTCCACTGTCTTTTCTTTTTACTACATCATCAAATTAACAAAACCACTTGAAAACTTAAGAAGCTACCCACAGCATGTATAGAAGATGATAAAGATGAATTAAATTAAATTATTGGTTCATTCTTTGGCAATTTCCTGAGAATATGTATATATATCTTTGTCAGAGCAAACCATTTTTGAGACAAGCAAATGACAGGGAATAATTTTGTTAATTTCTTATTTCAGTTTTGAATTAATTTCTTGAATCTGATTTTGCTGTGATAGTAACATTTGTGTTAGATGTTGTTGACACGAGGATATATCATTAAGCAAAGGCCACACTGACTAATTGACTTTGTCAATTTTGCTTTGAAAATGATAACCCTTTGTGTAGGGTTTTGCCTGATTGGGATAGCAATAGAATAAGACCTTCTTCTACTTCACTTTTTTTCTATATTTCCAAAACTCCCATTTGGTCTTTTCTGTATGGATTTTAGCATGTCAGAATCTCCAATTGAAGAAGAGCAAGTCTACACATACTGACATATTTAATCAGTGGAATTGGAGTTTCCAATAAACCGCATTCTAGGATTAAAAACTTTAATGAGAGCCACTTAAGGATCTATGATCTATCCCTTACCATTAAATTACACTTACTTTTTTAAATTTAATTTAATTATATTTTTATTTTTATTTTTATTTTTAAAAAATGTATTTCTACCTTTTTCTACAAATATATATTTTTCAAATTCACAATCTTTTTTTCTGTTAAAAAATAAATATATATTTTTAAAAATAAAAAATGTGAGTATAATTAAATAAATTTCAAGGAGGCAAATTAAAATTTACACGGGAGCAGGTAACTCATGACCAAATTTCATTTGGAAAATTAAATTTTGATGAACAAATGAAATGAAAATAAATTGAAAATTAATATATTTTTTTTAGATTTATATTCTTTTCACTCAAACACACTTTCTGTCAAAAACAAAAAAATCTATTTCTATATTCTACCTCTCTTCATCAATCATGAATGAAGAGCTATCCTGAAAAAAATAACTAAATAGAAAAAAATTGATTTTCCTTTTAAACCTTATTTTTCTTATTCTCAAACAAAATCATAAAATTATGCAATCATATTTTTGGTAACTACGCAACTGATTGGTTCCCTAATCATTTCAACGGACACAAACTTGTTCTAAACTTAAAAAAAAAAGTCATCATTATTTCAAAAATATTTTGATTAAGACATATTCTAAAATTATGAGAGTATTTAAAAATTTTATTAAGAAAATTCAAACTCGCAAACTCATTAAGAAGAAAAAAAAAAAAAAAGAAGTATGTCTATTTGAGTTAGCTAAACTTGCACTTTACCCTTTCCCCTCGACATATTCGATGCAATTTATAACTCAAACACAAACAACATTATCATCTCTTATCCCCCTTCTCTATTGCACAGCTTTTGTTTTCTTGAAGCCTCTTGATCTTAAGATCTCTGCGTAAAATGAACAAATTACGTATCATTAACAGCGCAAACTTAGCTAAATATTTCACAACAAGATGTCACCAAAAGGTTGAAAAATCATTATATCCTCACATGTGACATGTCAAGCCATTCCCAAACAACATAGCCATTTCGTTACCCCGAAGCTCCTTTTTGGCATCTAAAGAAATCCATTCCTCCTATATATTCTACTCTCTTTAATTATAATATTATAAGATCAATTGCTTTTCACATGCCATGTGAGTACAACAAAAGCTAGGGGAAAAAGCAAAGGACTTGCATTCGAAAAAAAAACTTCTGCATAATTTATATAAAAAGCTTCCCCTAAACCACATGGATGGGTCATAGCTTGTCCATTAAACTCCAAGAAAAAAAAATAAAGTGAAAAAGAGAAAAAGAAAAGCTAAGTTGTAGATGACAACCCCATATGCCCACCACTATTGAAGATATATGGGAGGGGCAAATTCTGAGGCAGAATCCCATAATTTGGTACTTTGATTCATTCGTCTTCTTCATTACCAACAAAGCTTCCAAAATTTTCCAAGAAAGATATTATTAGGGTTTTAAATTCTGGTAGAAGGTTCATATCAATGCCTAAAGTCCAATGTGAAATTGTTGATTATACTAAGTGTATACAATCTATGTGTATTAAGCTAATCACAAAGAAACAAGTCATTAAAATGAGAGAAGATACTTTAATTTACAAAAACTTTTGTCTAATTTAATAATGTTTCCATTTGTGATTGGTTTAGTTTACATAATTTATGTACATTTTTCATGACTAGTAATTTAGTAAGTTCTTTAAGATATGTTTCTAATAAAATGAATAATACCAACTTATGATCAAATGTAAAAGAAATATTTACCCTTTATATGTTGTGAATAATTTGATTATACTATTAATTTTGTATGTGATATTCATGAATAATTAATCAATATGTCTATGCATCATGATTTTCTTGGATAAATCGAAAGAAAGTGGCATATATGGGATACAAAATAATTCATCTATTGAGTAAGATCTTTCATTGTCCATCATTCAAATCATTCAAAGGTAGAATTTGGCACTATAAAGGTTTAGATATTGGATGGGAGTTTAGTAGGGTGGTGGTTTTGATGTGTTGCTTCACCTAATCAAGATTGCTGATTGCTCTCCTTAATTTGTCTAATGATACACGTGAATTAGATGATTAGTATAATCAGTATCCTCTAATTAATAATGGCTCCAATTATAATGGGCACATTTGTTTTGGATTAGGGTTATAGGTAGGTTACATTATTAAGTTAAAGAAAATGCATGGGGTACGTTTTTGGAGTTTGGATTAGATGCTTTTATTATCTTCTTCTCTAGCACAAAGTTAACAAAATGAGTGATGAATTAAATCATAAATAACAAATCAAAGGATATGAAAGTATGAAACCTAATAAAAAACATATTGGACTTATTTATTTATATGGTGAAAAAATGTTAATGCTGATAGAATATTCCAATATCATTGATCATGGCATCAATAATTTACTCGAATTTTTTTTTTAAATCTTTCAACAGCTGTCGAAGGAATCAACAGAATAGACGAATAAATGTTTATTTATTACTATACATCAATATATCTTTTTTAAAAAAGGATGATTATTAACATAGGTAGTTAGTATTGGAGTGACTCGAACCTATAATAAGGAGGAGTTACAAGTACATTTTCACTGACATTATTTATTCTTGAGTCAAGATTAAAACATGATCTTGCTGTCTTTGAATATATAAGCTAAATTTGTATCAGTCAAAGTAGATAGCGCTAATTAGTCTAACGTCAAGTTAAATAAAGGGCCCAGGAGTATCCATATATTTCAAAATTTAATTGTAAAATTTCTGGTTTTGATAAATTAAACATTAATGGAAGCTAGCTCACACAAAATTTTAATGTCAAAGGAAGACAACACCTTTTCTTCCATTGTTGGCTATTTGAAAAGTAATTCCTTATACTGAAGAACCATCCAACTTGCTACTTCTTATGAATCTTATCACTTTTGAGTTTGGCCACTACTGAATTGACTATAATGTATTGGTGGCTCCAGCTGCTTATATGCATTTAAAAAAAAAATATGCAGTGGCATTCATAAATGGTATTGCCCACATTTCAGAATAAAAAATAAAGTTGGAACGTATACATTGATAATATTGCTAGCTAATGATAAGAAGAAAAAACAATTTAAATGACTAATCAACGTACGAAGTTTGGCGATAATTTGAAGTTTTTGACATCGAATTGATTCTTTATTGATATAAATATAAATATACTCTAAATTACTATATTTGATAACTAAATTATTATAACTATCCAATGTAGGACAAACTGATTGGACTAGACTTCAAACATTCCATGAAAGATCAAGTTAAAATTAAATTCTTACAAAAATAAAATTATACTATTAAAAAAATTATACTCTTTTCACTATCCTTTAATAATATCTCATTACATGATATATAATTGTTATATTTAAAAGGTATCAGATCATGATTTAAAGCATAGAAATCTTACAAAAACTTATCACCTTTGAAATTATTGAAGAATCAAGTAATAGAAATCAATTACAATACGTTTGTCATAAACATACAATTCTTGATTAATCATTTTTCATTGTAATGTCTAATCGGTCCATTCACAGCTGTACCTAAAGGATGTAATTACTTTGAGATTAGACAAAAAGGTGGAGTATAATACACTTAGGCACAAAAGGCTAAGTTGAAGACCTAAAAGAGGTTATGAAATCTCTTCTTTTTCCCCATTAATTATATACAAATCCATAGTTAGTCAGAGAAAGAAAGGTATTTTGCTCAAAGTTAAAAAGTTTCCAGCTAGCAAGCTCCCAATATCCAAGTATGAGGTCTCTACTGTGCCTCTTGTTTTCTCGACAGTTACAGACAAAAGGATTAACGGCAAACAATGGGTGCTTGGAAGCTTCAAACGTAGTAATCGAGAAATGGGGACGAAGCTCCTAAATGACTGAGACACTCCCATCAGTACCACTAATATGACCCTTTTGCCGACCTCTTTGTCCCACTCACACAGTACCAGAGGACTGAGCTGGGCTCCAATTATCAAAATGATTATGAAACTTAATTGTTTTGCCTTATAATATGAATAAAGAGCAACTGTATGCTTCGATTTTTTTAGTCTAAAGGGTTAGTGCCATTATAAGGTTTCTTTTCCCGCTGTTCTTACGAGGCAGACAAGACCATTGCCTAAACATACGGGAACTATGATTTTTCGCTATCAACAGCTGGTTTGGTCCGTTTGAGAGATCATATATATATATATATATATATATATATATATATATATATATTCTCTTGATCGAATGTAATTAGAAATTTTTGCAGTGCTGAATTTGAGACCACTTGAGATATGGTTTTTATTTTACTAAATGTTAAATATATCACTTAAAAAAGAGGACAATATATATTATCATTTCTTTATTTTACCTATGATGTATTTAGAATATTGATTTCTAGGTTGTTAAGTGAGATTTAATAGTAATTTACTGAAGGTTTTGAGTTTAAATTTTCTTGATGGCCATTAATATTAATATCGAAAGAGAATATTGACTTCAAACTTGATTAGGGTATACAAATATTGATAAAGTAATGTGATTCAATTGAATAAAAAAGAGAGACATGGAAAATGACCTTGTAAATCAGGCTAATAATTAAAGTATATAATTTACTGTTAAGTTTTCTTTCAAAGACAAATACTGCTTTCTCTTTTCTAATGCACGTGAAGCCAAAAGCCACTAAACCCATTTGGCTCAGCTCTGTAATTTAACTAATTAAACTTGCCGCATGCAATTTGGTGGATAGGGTTCTCTACTTCTCTTAAGAATAATATCCTAAAGCTTCTACGTCAATCAATGGTGAATATATAAGATAGTTGGATTCAACTTTCATCATAGCCCCTCACCCAAATTTGTTTTTCTGTTTGATGGGATTAAAGAATAATGGCATGCTATTCACCTAAGAATAATATTACCAGCGCTTAAAATTTTAAATTGTTTTTTTAATTATGATTATGTTATAATTAATAAAAAATTATAAATAAATATATCTATTGTAGAATAAAGTTTGAAAAAAATTTAATTAGGGAGTTACCTACAACAATAATATTATGTGTAATATATATTAACTTACATTTATTCTTAATTCATTTTATATTTGATGGAGTTTAAATAAGTGATGCTAACTGACAGATAGATTTAATTTAAATCATAAGTATAAAGTAAATTAAAATGAATTAGATGAATATTACTCTTTTTCTGCCATAATTTCGTATATGCATAAAAATATTATTACAAAAAGAAAAAGAATAAGAAAGAAGGACAAATAAGATTAGCATATATATTCTGATAATGTCGGTTATGCTCCATAATTGGATTCACTTTGTGATTAATGAACACTCAACGCACCAATCAGGCAGCAGCTAGTGAGGTAGCAATTGTAGGGGTATATAGGATTATTGATTGACCTCCCTAGCTAATGCCATCACAACAATAGTCCCTGGCCTCCACCTATCTATCTTTGGATGAAGATATTACGTAAATTTTGCTTGTCCACAAATTAAATTTCAAGAATTGCCGGCACATCTTCCCAAATAAGTTTCCTAACGTGTCAACGATCAATCATAAGAATGAGTTGATTAAAATTGAATTTATGTATAAAATTATTTTTAAATTTAATTTTAAATAAATTAAATTTATTTTTTAATAATTTTAAACAAGGGGTGATAAATTCTTTCCACCCTTCTTCATTTCATATATTTTTTTATTTTTTGATATTTAAATATTATATATGTGTGTATGTTGATATCTGTACGCTGTTGTGATAGAAAAAATCACACTCATATTTTATATTATTTTTTACCATATTGCACATGCATCTTGTATGCCTTCATTTTTTAGATATGAAATGGCAAATTAGCTCTCGTACCTTGATTTTCTTTGTTGCAACTTGCCCTTACTTTAGTTTCTTGGTTGCAATTTTCTTTATAATTGTTGCAGTTTTTGTTAGAATTTTTTTATGAGAACTATTATAGTTAAATTAAATCATATATTATTTGATTAAATAAATGTGATATAATTAATTATTATAAATTAATTAATTATGTGATCAAATTATTAGATTTATAATAATACTTACATCGTTGATAGGCTCTAATGGTACGAGCTTTATCATCGGGTCAATAATAATAATTGGTCCGTTGGCCTAATAAAGTTATAGTAAGGCATGTTCTTACTTATAACCTAATAGAGTTGTAATTATTTCATTGAGACTCTAGATATAATTTTTCTTTCTTTTTTTTGCTAGAGTTATAAAGAATGAATATGCTAAGGAAATTTCAAACAGGATACCACCTGCTAGGAGTGTTTTGAACTAACATGGATTCTCATATTACATCTGGTATGATTTCATTACTTTTAAATAAATTTATAGGTATAAATTTAATGCCTTGTAATACAATTCAATAGATCTATTGATTTGGCTATTATGTTAATATCCTAAATAAAAATTAACAATTGTTATCAGAGCCAAAGTCTTTCATTTTCTATTACAAAGACTCAAATTTATGCAGATTTATTTTTTTTTTTGTAATTTTATGTAATCCTTATGATGTAAAATTATTATAGATTTGAGAACGTGATATTTATTTATATTTTGGCTTAATATATTTCTAAATTCATTACAATTTTTTTTGTAAACCTTTTTTTGAGGTAAAATTATGAATTAATGTAACTTGAATTTTTTCTAGAAAATTCAATTTATAAATTTGAGAGATTTAAAGAACCTTTTTTTAAAAAAAAAAATTAATTTATGATTGCATCTCAAGAGTTTATAATGTGTAAAAGGCACAAATTAATTTGAATAAATTCTATTAAAAAGATGAATTTTTGAAATTTTACATATTTATTCAGGCAGGAAGTTTCTTTTTCAAAATTTTGTTCAACTATAATGTATTTATTCAAATTGACTAAGGCTTAATTGATAGAATAATGAGTAAACAAAAGTTCTCAATCAATTTTTAAAAACCCATATTGTTATAGCATCAATTTTTGTTGACAGTGGATTTTGGTTCTGCTAGAATCCAGTCAACCAAAAGAGTTCTTATGAACTCAAACTATTTTTTGGTTGATGCAAATGAGAAATGAAGGCAAATAAGAGGAAGAGCATCAAATGCACAGAAGGCTTTTTAACATGGTTCGGCCAAAAGTTGGTCCCTATGTCCACAGTAATGTATTGATCTGAAGGAATTTCTATAGAATTTCAGTATACTAGCTTCATGGATTGGGGAGTTGAAACTTTGCTGTGCAGTCAAAGCCTTTGCCTGCAGCTTCTGTCGAGTTGTCATTTCGAACTCAAATTTTTCACTTCATCTACTTTAGGCCATACTTCTGCCTATACATGGTTCTCAGCCATTGGCATGGTAGCTTTATCTCTTCTTGAACCATTCGATCAAAGAGAGCCAGATATCTTCTAAATTTTTCAAGAGACTACGCTGGTCTATTTAAAGACCAGAGATCTTTTTCCTTCTTTAAAAGAACTTGACGGGTGCCTTAATTAAGCTCCCTATGTTTCTGATGGTTTGGCTCTCGATGGAGCACTTTGAGACATGCATAGCATCTGCAAGAGATTACAAGGTGTGAATAGCCTACTGCATGTAACTCCTATGAATAACTTCTCTTGTTGGTCTTTGGGGAGTCTTATGCAAATCTTGGATTACTTCCTCAAAGTCCTGCCATGAGACTTATTCTCTTCCCTCTAGAAGCAATAGCTGTAGGTCCTTTGCTCTAATGTGCTTTAGACCTTCTTATGTAAATTTACCTCGTTGAGGCTTTTTAATGGAAGAGCTATTCTTTATGATTCTTGCTTATTGAATTGTGTCTGAATGTTCTGAAAATCATAGATAATAATATGAATTTCTATTACCCATAATAAAATAGGACATTCAAGTAAGCAATCGGCTATTATTCTCGGTAAGCAACAAGCTAAACATTGAGGTGCCTTTGTTGCAATAGTATATAGGTAGGTCACATGAGATTTACGAATATTCGGTCGCATGAAAGCTATAAACATTCGATTGCATGAAAGTTATGATTGGCAAGTTGTGCCACAGTAAGTTCATTGCTTAAGTAATTGAGTTTATTTTAGCACTTTCATGCCTCAGCGAGCCCACAACTCAATTGAAATTTAAGTTTATTTTAAGCATCTTCACTCCTTAAATAGGCCAGAGGTCACAGTCGGTAAAGGATCTGTAGATGTTTTTAGCACCACAATACCTCAACCGGACCAAAGGTCACAGTTGGCAAAGAATTCTATGGATATTTTTAGTGCCACATTGCCTTAACCAGACTAGAGGTTGCAGTTGGCAAAAAGTTTTGTGGATGTTTTTAGCGCCACAGCGCCTCAACCATATTAGAGGTCGCAGTTGGCAAAGAATTCTATAGATATTTTTAGCACCATATTGCCTCGTGGTTGACAAAGAGTCTATGGATATTTTTAGTGCCACAGCGCCTCAACTAGACTAGAGATCATGATTAGCAAAGAGTCTATGCATATTTTTAGAGCCACAGCACCTCAACTGGACCAGAGGTTATGGTTGGTAAAGAGTTCGGGAATCATGCTCAAGAGAGTTTACTGCATATGAGCTCAGAAGATTGTGTACACTTGATAACAGGAAGCAAATTAGATATTGAAATGAAAGAGCCATTATAAAGCTAGGCCAATCGACAAAACAAAGTTTCTTTCAACAGAGACAAAGAGGGAAGTCTTAACACTGGCTTTTGAATTATAAGAATACATCAACGTATAATTTTGACTGAGCTCTCTTGCTCTTGATCAGGATCTTGCTAGGGATGTTGAGGTCACTGTCCCTTAGGTCACACTACATACTCTCTTAGGCAGCCTCTCTAAGTAGGTCTTCAATTACATCCTTGAGGTCTTAACAATTCGAGATGCAGTGCCTAACCTCATTGTTGTAAGCACAAAACTCTTCTCTATTCTTTTTCCTGAAAAGGACTTTCAAAGGTTTGGGCCTCCCGAAGTTCTCTTAATTCCTTTCTTCCATATATATCCTATCCTAGGAGTCCGATAAGATGTTGTAATGCTCATGGTGACCTAGGGGCTAAGGTTACTCACCCTTGGGCTTGTTGGACTTCTTCACAATCCGTACGTCAGAGTGGTCACCTTAACCCACATTGCCTCTCTTTTTATTATGGGTGGAACCATCTTTCTCGTCCTTTCGATCAGGCTTTCTCGAGCCGAAGGTTTCTTCCTACCTAATCTGTTTGGCAGCTTGTTTATAAAACTCAGTCAAATCCTTCACCGGGGATTTGTATAAACTTTTGTACAACTTTTCATCTTTACGGAGTCCAGTAGAAATAGTTGCCAAAATGGTTTTTTCAGATGATTCTCTACCGAGTTAGTTTCAAATCTAAACCTAGCAATGTAATCCTTTAGCGACTCATATTTACACTAGAAGATCATCGTAAGGTGGCATGGGGGCACGAGCTGCCTCTTTAATACTCGGTATTGGCTAATGAACTTCTGCTGGCACTCCTTCCAACCGTATGTCGAGTGAGCAGGAGGGCTTTTGAGCCATACCCAAGGTACACCTCCTAGTGTAACTGGAAAAACTCGACATTTGACCAGAGGATTAAGTATTTACAAATCCATCTAAACATTGAATGCATCCATATGGTCATAAGCATCAGTATCCCCATTATATAGGGATCACGGGAACTTTAAGTTTATACGAAAGGGGTTGTGTCTCGATTTTTACAGAGAATAGTGATCTCTCCTCAAAGTGAGGTTGATTGCCTTGAGATAGCAGGCACTCCTCTAGTCACTCAATCCTCTAGAGTAGTTCCTCCATTGGTGGGCCTTATGCCTTAGTCTAGTGGTAAGTGGAGTGCTGGCCCGTTTGTCTTTCTTGGTCATGGGAGTAACGACCCACGGGCTATTCGTGGTAAGCCCCGCTCGAGCATTCAACTTCTTGCTGTCAAGTGACATTAGCGGCTGTAATGACCTCAGTTTGCCTTTGTACACCCTGAGCTTATACTTGCGCTAGAATTGTGACTGCTCTAGTCAGTTCTTCCATCATATTTTCTAGTCTCTCTTGGTGTTAAAGCTAGGTCTGCGCTCTATCACTGCTGTTGGCAACTGCAACAAGTTGAAAAGAGCTAGCTAGGGGTAAGCCAGAAGTAATGCTTATAACAGGGGCAGTAGAGGAGTCTATTGTGAATACGTGACCTTCCGGAGGATCAACCAATGCATTTGAAGCTCTTTTAACTCTTTTTCTTGCCATTATGGCTGTGTAGTGAAGTAAGCAGAGTAGTGAAAATCAACCAGAGAATAGATGAATCCCCACAGATGGCGCTAAAATATTGACAGTGAATTTTAGTTTTTCGAGAATCCAGCTAACTAAAAAAGTTCTTATGAACTCAAACTGCTTTTTGGTTGATGCAAATGAAAAATGAAGGCAAATAAGAGGAAGAGTAGCAAATACACAGAAGGCTTTTTAATATGATTCAGCCAAAATTAGGCAGTACCAGTTCCTACATCCACAGTAATGTATTGATATGAAGGAATTTCTATAGAGTTTCAGTATACTAGCTCTATCTCTCCTTACAGTGATCTCTATCCTCTTATTTATAGAGATTGGGGAGGTTATAATAGTAATTTTACAAGTTATAATTCTATTACATCAAGCATTTAATGTATAAGACTACATAGATCCTACAATTCGACTTTAGCAGGCTACTTTCTATGGGTGGGCCCTCTCTGTCTACTGAGCCAAAGAACTAAGATAAGTTGGTTTGACGCTTCATCTCACAAAGCTTCTTGATTAGGCAATATGCCTTATCTTGCAATCCATCTCTGGCTCAGGATCGCTGTCGACCTCTAGCTAGTGTGGATGAGCTCACGTATAGAGAAACGGGCTTGTGCAGGATCAGTTATTAAGTATGCAAACCAGGACCTAGTGTCCTTAACCTTAGTGAGCTGGATTTCTTCCTATAGGGCTTAGCTTCCTGTTAGGCCTTTGATAACCTGTTTTGTGACGCTAGATTTTACCTATAACAATTTTCAAATTCTTGAAAGAAATTTTTTTATGAAAACTTGAATTGATTTTGTTTTCCCAAAACATTTGATTTCTTAAATTCGAATAATTTAAATAAATATTTTTCAAATTAATTTAAGCAAATACTATTCAAAATTGAAATTTTTTGAAATTCACATTTTTTGGTTACCGAAAGATTGTTTTGATATAATTTGGCCTAATTATTAAAGATTTGTTCAAATTGATTCATGATTCTATATTACAATAATTAGACAAAGAAAGGCCCTCAATCAATTTCTGAAGATTCGAAAACAAGTAGCATCAATTTTAAAAAAATTTCATTCAAGTAACCTAATGGAGATTTAATACTTTTCCTCTTAAAATTGTATTGATTTTTTCAATGATTTTGTGAAATTAATTAGGGGATTAGTTTTAGATAAATTTGGGCAAAAAAACTATACAAAAATTATTCAAAATATAGTTGAATTGAATGAGTTTTCAAACCGGATAAGGTCTGATTATATAATTAACTACTCGCTTAATGATGTGTGGGGCCACATGCCACCATAGAGGTAACAAATATTGATAAAAATTATAGCACTGTATTCCACTTTCCAAGTTCTATTTGAGGTAATTTTTTTAAATTTTTTTGAAGATAAAAATATTTTATTTGTTTTTATCTAATTTATATTAGTAATTATTTAATGTTATTTATGCCTAAAGATTTTATTATATGTTTGCTACATATTGGACTATTATTTGTAGTTTCTTAAAATTTTCTAGAAATAAAAATATTTTACATCATTATTGTCCTCTTTATTTGAGTATTAATTTTATATTTTTTATATATGAAAAATTTACTGTATGATTATTGCATATTATATTATTATATGTAATTTTTGTGGATTGATTTAATTTTTTTATATTTGAATATTTTCTGGATTATTGTATATAATTTGTAAAATTATGTAGGAATGAATTTTGCTCATATTATGCATGAAATTTTGTGTAATTGTATATTCACCTATTATGGGACTAATTGCATAAAATTTTGCTGAAATTAAATTTTGAAATTGTATCTAAGAGAGTGTTATGTTAGTAATATATATGCCTTATTGGTATAATATTATTAACATAGTTTGTTAGTAATAATGTGAGTATTAGGATTACTTGTTATATTAAAATTTTAAATACCCTATTGATGTTAAGTTTTAATATAGCATTTAATATTTGTGTTATATTATGAAGTCTTAAATGCTCTATCAGTATTAGATTTTATAATATCATACTGTTTGAAATTGCATAGTTATTAAGAAAATATTATAACATGGCTATATTGAACATATAATTCTGGAAATTTGTGATAAATTTCATAAATTATTATTTCCTCAACCTTTTGTTACCTATGCAATTAATTACTGTAAAGACAGTAAATGAGATCAATTATAAGGATTGGGTTGTGTGAAAGATATCTAAGCAAAATTGCTGATATCATATTTGGTAATTACTAAATTTCGTATTTGGCATGGGGAGAATGAGAGCCAAAAATAGATGATGACTCTACTGCTACATAAAAGCTCTTTGTGAAAGAAATTGCTAACTCTCAAAATGCGAAAATGATTATAGATTTTATAGCTGATAAGTTTGTAAAGTTTGATAAAACTGAAAAGGATATTACCTTTTGTTGCTGGATAAAATTGTTTAAGATGATGTTAGTAAAATTAGTGAGCATATCGTGGAATCAGTATACTATTAATTTAGCATATTTTTAGAGTGTTTTCTGATTAAAATTGATATTCTTTAGACATTATATCGCACCTAAGAGAATAAGTAGATTTTTAGTAACATAACCTCCATAGTTAGTCAAGTGGAAGATGATGTGAAGAATTGAAAGATCTTTATACTCACTTTGTTTCACACGAGTCAAGTAGGAAATGTGGAAATAAATCACACTCAAAGGAACCTAATTATGAGAAGTAAAAAAGCTTATTTGAGTGTGCATTATAATAAATCTAGACATTCCGTTGGCTCTAGTGAGACATACTGTCAAATATGGTTGATAGAGGTACAATCATTTGTATTATAAATTTATTATAATTGTTTAGAAATAAAAGGAAGCCTAGTGATAAAAGTCAATAGTTAAATTGAAATGGTAGAAAAGTGCAAGATGAATATGGAAGAGTAATTTCCATTTGGAAATTAGAGAGTTTGTAAGATAAATGTTATGGCTAGATACAAAAGGGTTAAAATTCATGTGAGATCCTCAATGTTGTGGTCTAGGTATTTAGGTGATATCTCAATAGAAGGAGAGAGTGATTAATAAAAAAAGAGATTCTTCATAACCTAAATTTATCCTTTTTTTATATGTGTATTGATTGCATTAAGGGAGATAGTCCTTGCTAAAGTTAGTAGACCAGAATATTAGATGTATTGGAGTTGATTCACAATAATGTAGGTAAACTGATAACACCAAGTACTATGAGTAGATCCTGATATTTCACTTTCATTGGTGATTGATCAATTTCTGTTAGGTGGAAATATCCGTTGAAAAGTTAGAATCGTTAAATTCTTTTGAAGCATTTAAAGTTGAGATTGAACTAAAAAAAAGATAAGAAAATCAAGTGTACTAATTATGATAAAGGTGGTGAGTGTTATGGAGATATGATAAAATGATGTAAATTTTGATTCTTTTGTAAGATATTTCAAAGATTATGAATTTTTTAGGCTAACAACCTTATGCACTATTACTCCTAAATAGGATTGGATCATAAGAAGGTTGAATTACACACTCTTGGACATGATCAGATGCATGTTGGTGTATTAAATTTTACTTGACTTTGTATAGGGTGATGCTTTAAAGACCACATTGTATACTCTGAATCAAATCCTTAGTACATTGGTATACAAAACCCCATATGATTTGTTGTATGAGAAAAGTTTAGTCTTAGGCATTTTCATGTCTGGGGTTGTAAAGGTAAAGTGAAGCCATATGATCTATTTATTAAGTAACTTGATCTGCAGACTATTAATGATCACTTTATTGGATGTTGTAATGGCTACAAAAGTAGTAGATTTTATTGTCTAATTGACACCACCAAGGTTATTAAATGACCTTATTTTGTTTTTTTGTTAAATAGTGGGAGTGAAAAATAATATAATATCTCTCTTAGAGATACACAAGTTACTATTCCACTAGAACCATCATTGGTTGAAACAAATGGAATTGATCTAGTATAACACATGATAAAACTGATGGTAGAAGTTGTAAAGTTTAATACTCCTTTGGTAGTGGAAAAGAACCAAGTCTTGTAAATGAAATACCTTTGAGGAAATCTAGATGACTCATAAATCAAAAACTACTAACAACTATGTAGTATATCTATAAGAGTACAAATTTACATTAGTGATGGAATTAATCTCACCAATTTTTTCAAGAAGCCATGTCAAGTACTAATTCTTTGTAATGGATGAAAACTATAAATAATGGATTGCTTTGATGCTCCATAACGATGTATGAGATCTTATAGAGTTAAATATTGGTTACAAGTCTAATGGATATAAAAGAATCTTTAAAACCAAAGGATGCTCAAAGGGTAGTTGAGAGGTATAAGGCAATATTAGTGGCAAAGGGCCACATTTAGAAAAAAGATTTTGATTGTAGAATATTTCTTATTTGTTATAATTGAAGACTTGTTTCAAGTTATTATAGTATTGGTAGCTCATTTTGACCTAGAGCTTTATTATATGCATGATGGCTTTCTTGAATGGTGATTAGTAAGAAATTATTTATGTGAACCAATGATGACTTCCAAGAGAAGAGTCAAGAACTCTTAGGTGTAAATTAAAATAATTCATAATAAAATTTGAATAAAATATTTAGACAATAGTATCTCAAGTTTATTGAGATTATTGTTTCTTTTGGGCTCAAGGAGAATGATGCAAACTGTGTATCTGTTTTAAGTTAGGTACAAACATATTTGTGATTCTAGTCTCATGTACATGATATTCTCCTTGAGAACAATATTATGAGCCCTATGATTGAGATAAAGCATATATTGTCTATATATTTTAGATATGAAAGATCTTAATGATGCTTCTTTCATGTAGGGCATATGGATCTATCATGATAGATCCCGGGGTCTTCTTGACTTGTCTCAAAGATTATATGTTAAAAAAATGCTTAATAGGTCCAACATGTTTAATATGCTCTCCAAGTATTGTATACTTCTAAAACGGTGAGATTTTTTTTAAAAGCCCAGCATCCTCAAAATAACGTAAAGATTAAAGTAAGTCCCGTATGCTTCTGTTGTTAGTAGCCTATTGTAGGCTCAAGTATATACATATCTTGATATCACTATTAGTTTAGTGTAATTAGGAGATACATGAGTAATCTTGGCTAGAAATATTAAACTGTTATGAAGAAAGGCATAGAGTACTTATAAGGTACAAAGAATCATTATGTTGATCTATTACAGATCTAGTGATTTGATTGTTACAGGCTACTTTGACTCTGATTTTATGAATTATCTAGATGATATGATATTGATATCTAGAAACTTTTTTTATAATAAGAGGAAAAGCTATATCATAGAAACTATCGAGTAGTCAATTACAACAACCTTTATTATGGAGGTAGAATGTGTCGTATGTTGTGAAGCCACTTGTGAGGCTAATTGGTTAAGGAATATAATATATGGATTTAAAGTTGTAGTTAGCATATCTAGGACTTTAAGCATATGTTGCGATAGTGCTGTTATAGTGAACTTCTTTTAAAATAATAATGAAAGTACTGCTCGTACAAGTATTTTGATGTTAAGTATCAATTTGTTGAAGAGAGAAAATATGCAAGTATTATACATATTACCCCAAATCGTATGCTTGCAAATCCACTAACATAAGGCTTAGGTGTTAAAAATGTTCGCGAACAAGTGACTAGAGTAAGTTTGGTTAAGTTTTTCGATGTTCAGGGTTAATGAGAGTTTCATATTTCTAATTGAAACATTATTATCTCACAATTAGTAAAATGTTAATAATGTTGCTATATGTTTCATATATATATATATATATATATGCAGATATGATGTTGTTGATTGTGCACATTTATTCTATAGTATATCGATAAAGGCATTTAGACCATGTCTTGTTATCATATTAAGATTTATTCTAATTTTGACTATCTTAGGTGGATGTATGGACCATTTCATAAAGATGTACATATGATCATGTTTTGATGTATATATTTGATTTCTCGCACATTCCATATTATGTTTTGATCATTGGAACATAAGTATTCAAGATATGTATAACATTAATATCTCTATCGGATATTATGATCTGCATTATCGAGTACTTATGCTTGACTTATAGTTGTAATGGTGTCATTATTGCTATTATTGTTGACATTTATCGTTGTGGCCACATATTGTAATCCAAGTTCTTATTTATTAAACCATATTGGTCAAGTGAGATATTATTAGAATTTTCCTATGTGAATTATCATAATTTAATTAAATCATATATTATTGGATTAAATGAATGTCACAATAATTAATTATGATGGATCAATTAATTATATGATTAAATTATTGGACCAGTAATGACACCTAGGCTATTAATGGACTTTAGTGATGTGAGTCTTATCACTAGGCTAATGATATGAGTCAGTTGACCCAGTAGGGTTATAGCAAGGCAAGCCCTATTTATATCCTAGTAGAGCTGTAGTTGTCCCATTAAGACTTCAGATATAATTTTTCTCCCTTTTCTCTATTATGATTATAAAGAGTGAACATAATAGGGAGATCTCAAACAGGATACCACCTGCTATGAGTGCTTTGAACTATCATGGATTTTCACATTATTTCATGTATGATTTTATTACTTTTAAATAAATTTATATATACAAATTTGATGTAGTGTAATATAATTCAATAAATCTATCAATTTAGTTATTATGTTAATATCCTAAATAAAAATTAACAGTTTTATCCCGTAGCCTTTGTTTATTTATTCAAATATTATTTTCTTGCGCTCAAAGTGTAACTAATGAATTAAGCCATGGCAGAACTCATAAATAGAATAGCAATGCCTAACTCATACTGAACTTAAAGGAGAACAGAGTAACATTATGATTAATGATGTTGAAATGGTTGTAACCTTACAACAACAAGGGGACCTAGCTAAATCATGCATTTTCGAAATAGAATATATGTTCAATTAAAGATAAAGTTGTGAATACTTATATATATTTATAATTAATTGTAATTTCAAAAATAAGAAAATCATTTCAGGAAAAAAAAGAAGAAGAAGAGTAGAATCATGTCTAATATATATGCATAAATATCATTAACTCTTTTATTTATTGAAAACAAAATGAGACTTGTCTAGACTAAAACATTGTATGTTTGCTTTGCAGTATATTGATTCTCAAACGTAGGAATATTTACATTTTTCTTTCTACCTTCACAGGCACCGCGCGGAGGCAAACTATTTAGACTAAAACATTTTTCTAACAATGGTTATATCCAATCATCTATTAAACTTGTGGTTTTATACTGCGATGTATAATCATTGTATCCCGAGGAATATATTGTCCGTCAAATCTTATAATTATAACTTTTTATAATTTTGTTACATAATAATTATACTTTTTAAATCTATTTATAATTTTATTAACTATAATATAATCCCAATTTCAATGTAAAATCACGATAAAAATCAGTACAACAAGATAATGGCACAATCATGCAATCTTTATTAATTTTGACCAAACCATTTCAATGCTAATTACAATTTTAGTTTGTAAATCATTTTATGCTTTGTAATACAAAAAGAGCGATGTTGGAAACACTTTCAAACATAATTTTTAAAATCAGATTGATTATTGAATTCAATAGGACAATAATTCATTAGTTCAACCATTAGTTTATTGATTAAATTGATTTTAAATGAAAAATATAAATTATATATACATATGTATTAATATTATATATTTATAATAACTTAATTTCTGGAAGAAATAAGAAAGTAATATGGCACAAATTAATAATATAAATTCAAAAGTGATAAAATATAAGTGATATAATAATAATTTATATTAAAAGTAATTAAAAAAATACATGTTCAATTAATGTGAAATTGTAAAAGTATTACACTTCAAGTATTATAAATTTGTAAAAATAAAATAAAATAAATTTTGAAACAAATCGTGTTAGTTCACTGATTTTGACTCGTTCACATGCATTTCTGATTCAAGATCAATAATTGGATTGTTCATCGATTTACGATTCATCCAATCTGATTTTTAAAATTATGCTTTCAAGAGATACTCTCAAGACATATCTTTGATCATATTTCGATTCTGTTAGGAAGAAATAAATATAATTTTATATGTAATGGATTTAGAATTCTTTTTTTATGTACATTGAGACCTCGAAAAAAATTTGTATCTATCTCTTTTCAAATATAACAAAAAATGATAAAAAAAAAAAAAGGGAAATAATCCAAATCCTAGCCATGCAAAGAAGAATGTTTCTTGGAAAAAATGACTTCATCATTTTCCATAAAAACCTAATTCAGACAACCAAAAGCCAGGTGAAGTGGAGCTCTCTATATATAATAATATAAGGGTTAAGATTGAAAGCCCAATAATTTAGTTGAATTGTGGTTGGAGAGCAACCTTGATAACGTCGCCATTAGAAGCATTTGCTGTTGGTAGAGAACATGTGACAGATAAAGTGTCCCATTATTATTAGGTCATGGTTCTGTTCTGTTCACTTACCCTCCATTCCGTTAAGAAATCATGTGCTATGCACCCTAATACCTTCCTTTCCAAGTCTTCAAACCCTTTACATTACGTGAAAATTGAATTTAACATTTGGTGACATAAAGCTAATGGTCCCCCGAATAAAGCATATGTTTTAGGCTTTTTTATTGACTACAGTACCACTCAAAAAAGTTGACTTGATATCAAATGCTTCTCAAAGTTTGTTTACATTAATTTAATTCAAAATAAAAAAAAATTCTATCAAATTAGTTGTAAGTTTTCAAAATTATATATTAATGTAATGAAAGTTTCAAGACTAATATCTTGAATGATATTGAATTTCAAAGTTTACTCATTTTTATTTGATACATTATAAGTGTAATTTTATTTGGATTCATTTTGCATGAAATACTATTTAATCTCATATTCTCTCAACTCATATTGTTCCATTTATATCAATTTTATAAATATAATATAAGATATCTAAATTGCACCAGCAATATATGATAGAAAAAAAACCCATCTTTTATGCAATATGGAAACCAAATCCAAGAAGCAAAGGCATGGACAAGCTAATGCTTTCATTATAAGCCTTATCATTTCCAACAACACCAAATGTTAAAGATGAATTAATCATGGAGAGTTTCTGACCCTAAACAAACCCCTCTCATTTCAATATTCATTGAAAATTTGGTGAAAAGAACTAAATACAGGGTGCTTGATCAGATGCTTTAGCAGTTAAGAGCTCGTGCAAATTTTATCATTTGACTTGGGACTTCAAAACAAAAAATTTCGTCAATCCATTTTCTTGTACAACTGCTGCCTCATTTTGTACACATTTGAATTCTTTCGTTTTTTTTTTTTTAATATCTTTTTTCAAATCCAAGGGAGATAAAATGAGTTCTTTCATATAAAATATATTATTTAAAATCTCATTGTACATAAAATAAGCTTTATGTTTATCTTTTTTAATATGATAGAAATATACTGTTTTTGGGTTATATGGCCCTAGATGGCATCACCAGCCAAATTGGGATGTTAACTTGTTTAATCACTTTTGTATTGGGCGGCTGGGGACTTTCCTTCTGCATTTTTATGGTCGGTTTTTGCATATTGGCAAATGACCAAAGCAAGAAAAAGAAAAACAAAGTGGAAATATATAGAATCTCAACTTGTGACTAATTCTATCTCTCAATTTTCAAACAATTTTTTTTATTCCTCTCTCTCTCTCTCTCTCTCTCTCTCTCTCTCTCTCTCTCTCTCTCTTGAATTCCTGAAAAACCAAGAGGGGTAGTAGGTTTTGATTTTGAGACTTTTGTTCTATGGCTACTGGATGATCTAGTCTTAATCCGTGCTTTCTCAACCCTAAATAAAAAAATAAAATCAGGCAAATAGCCTGAATTTTAAGAAAAATAATTATACTTTATCCAAAGTAATTTCAACATTAATTCTATGCTTCTACCCACTTTGACCAGCTATAATCCTTCATAAACAATGCTTCTTACACATCTATCTTCTCAGGAATCTGGATTTGCTGTAGCTGGGGGGCTAACTGCACGGTGTGCAGTTGAATTCTGATCGTTCAATTTACGATCTGACGGTTCAGATAGTAGTTTGTAATTTTTTTTAACTTATTTTTATTTTTAATTTTTAAATATAAAATGATCTACGATCTGGATCGTCAGATCGCAAATCAAACGGTCAGGATTCAACTGCACAACGTGCAGTTATCCCCTCAACTGCAACTGCAGCGAATCCGAATCCATCTTCTCACGTCTGGATTCATGTCCGTACAGAATCAATTATAAATAATAATAATTAATAGGAGAAAACATGAATTTAGATGGGAAAGGATGGAGTGTATCCATCGTTACTCGAACAAGATGCTTATGCAAGCAGCAGGAAAGCAGAAAAATTTCTTACTCTCAGGCCCCTCTTGTTGGGTCACTCCCATAGGCCCAATAGATAGATTAGTCTTTTTCTTACTAGTAGCCCAATCCAATAATGGACCAACCCATTCCGCTTATATTAATGTCTTAGGGCCCAAAGGAAGACCAGTCCAATACGATACCAGAAACCGAAACGACAACACGATCGATTGTCGTCCAGGGAGTGTCAGCTGACAACGAAGAACTCAGTTCAGCTTCCTCTGCTTCGATATTCTCAGCAGAAGTTTCGTTCAATCTTTGTCTCTCTGTAATTTTGATTCGGAAATAAGGGAATGGCTTCGTCATCAACATCTGCAGCTTCTACGCTGACGGAGTGAAGAGGAATACCGGCAGCTCAATTCGTAGAAGACTTTCTGACTTATCTCACACAATCAGGTCTCGATGTCAACTCTGCCCTCGCCTTCCTTCAAGAAAGGTCGTCACTTCCTTTTATCCTTTGGTTTTCTTCGTAGTCTCAAATGCCATTTAAAAGTTTCTGCTCATCGATTCTGAACTTCTGCTATCTGAGTTCGTTTGTATGGAATACGAATTATGAAGAAGTCCTGATATTGATTTGAATTACTGGATGATACGTTACTTGCTTCTGGATATTCTGGTAATACTTAAATGACTTAAATCTTCTTAAAGGCTGGATGCTTGGGTTTTAGGTTCTGTTTGCTTTAATTTTCTGTTTGCAATATGATTTCGTGGAACAAGTCTGTGTTGCCTTATTCTGGTGTTGGATCAATGTTGAGATTTTTCTGGATGTGCATTCAAGAGGGGTATTGAAATAATTCGGGGAAGGAGTAGGAATTTGTTGTATATGGTTTGAAATTCAGCAAAGTAGGAGGAATTATTGTAGAAAATTTTTATAATTATGTACGTACGAATTAAGGATGGATCAATGGCATAGAGAACGACCAAATAAGAATGTTTTATGGAGATACAGTTACAAAGGGCCAATGGAGAAAGTACCTTAAATGACTAAATGGTTTTTAAAGAGTTCTTACAAATAAACTCTTTTACTAGTTCTGAATTCTGATCTGACATGACATTCACATAACCTACATAGATTCAATCTGTATGGTTTGACTAATAACTCAGGTAGTGTACAATGTGGCTTCTTTTTAATATTCCGGGAACTTTCATGCATCGTTTCTAACTTTTTAAATTTATTAAGTATTTCCTTATTTCTTTGTTGCCTAGCTTACAAATGTTCATAAGATGGAAATTATAGACTAAAAACCCTCCTTGTATAATTATTGTTCTGTATTGGTTACAAATAAAGTGATAGACTGCTGATTCCTTGACAAGAGAAACCAGAAGGTTTTTTTTTTTTTTTTTTTCTAGAACCATAAATAAGTATGTGTTCAGAAGAGTTTTAATTTTTTATAACAATTTTGTACGTGAAGACTCAGTGTCAGCGCTTATCCTTGCAGACTTCAGCAATACAAGGTGGTTGAAATGAAGCTTCTGGCTTAGCAAAGGGAACTTCAGGTGTCATTGCTATTGCTAATAAATCTGTGTCACATCTATGTCCATTCTAAATATCTTGCATTAATTTTTTTTTTCTATGGTGGTTCTCTGGCAAAGATCCCAGATATTGAGAAGTGCTTAGATGTCGTTGCTACACTGCAAGCTAAGAAGGGTGCTGGTGAGGTTTGTTTTCAGTGTGGTTTTGCATAATTAATTTAGTTACTTTAGTAGTCTCTCTCATAGTTTATGTAAAAAATACTTGGAGTTGGACTTTATGTATGTGTAAATTACTAAACTGTGAAGTAGATGTTAATTTTCAGTTTATTATGCTGATGTGCAAGAGAGGAAGGAGTGAGGGAGAGGGTATGAACTAAGATGCAAGTGATATGCCCTGAACAGAACATCTTATATGTTTATTACTGTTATCAGCAAATGTATTGGGGAGGGACGTTGGTCCGGTTTTTGAGCTGCTTGTTTCCTGTTTCTAATTTGGATTTAGTTATTTGTGGTTGTTGCTATCTGTTAATTATAAGCCATAGCAGTTGCATCACCTCAAGCAGACAAGTGGTTATCACAGCTGTGTACTTGTCTTGATGCAGAAAAAGAGGGGATCTTAGAAGCTAAATTGTTACGGTGTATCTCTCATTTTGCATTCTATTCAGAAGAATATATTGGCAACACTATTGCAATGGGGACTTATACATAGTGCATAATATTAATAGAATGAACATAACATAGCAGATTGCATTATAACCTTCTTAATCCTAATAAAATAGACTGGCTATATGATTGCAGTCCTTGGAAGCAATGCTATGTTTAGAGTAAATATACTTGTAAAGTCAAAATTGATAGGATGTAAGAGTGTACGTTGCAGCTTATATTGTTATTAATTAGCCTTGTCTGCTTGTTATCTGTCCTTGGAATATCCTTCCCTACCTCCGTCAATGCTAGGCTGTTTGTTAAGGAGCCTTATCTTGATTATTCTTTATTCCTTATATTTTGTAATACTAAAATCTGTATGTTATCATTTATCAACTAGGTGGTTTATATTTGACTTTACTTCAACACAGGCACTTATTGCTGATTTTAAGGTCTCAGAAGGCATATATTTGCGAGCTCACATAGACGAAACTGACTTGGTGTGTTTATGGCTGGGGGCAAATGTTATGTTGGAATATTCATTGGAAGAGGTCCATTACTGATAGCATTAGATTACTTCATCTCCTTTTCTTTTTTTTTTTTTTTTCATTTTTCCCTTATTATCTTTTGAGAGGAAGAAGTAAAAGAATAATTGTAGTGAGAAGAAAGATATTTCAGAACATAAGTGTAATGTAAATCTCCAGTGCAGGCTACTGCTCTTCTACAGGAGAACCTGGAAAATGTAAAGCCAGTTTAGAAGTTCTTGTTGCTGACCTACAGTTCTTGAGGGACCAGGTGACAATAACTCAAGTAAGATTTCTAATTATTAAAGTTGTCGGTTACTAAGAAGGGTGAAAAATAAAAAGGTGGAATTTAGACCAGGTCAAAATTGAGAGGATGTAACACTGTTCATTTTCACCAATTAACTATTGGTAGGGAGAGTGAGAAATTGGATAAACAAAAATTATGTAGTTTGGATCTTGATATTACATATATTTTCATCTCATTTTTACAATAGAACTGAGACGGTCTTTTTTTTCCTTTTTAAATGATGAAATCTAAATGATGGCCACTTTATTTTCATTCCTGTCATTTTATTCTCTTAGTAAGCAAGCATGTAACGATTTTCACTCCTTACTTATAACCCTCTTATTTTCATCCTCCACTTTTAATCTCTATCAAGCACACCATGAAACTTAATAGATGTATAGTTGTTTAAGTATGTTAATGTGCTTAACCTCATGTACGGTTCTTGAAAATGATTTGTCACGGTTCTTAATTGTTTATCTTAATTTGATCAGGTTACAACTGCTCGTGTGTACAACTGGGATGTTCACCAACTGAGAATTCGCCAAGCTACTGCTTCTGCTCATGATTTGTGAAGAAAAATTATTACAATGAGGTCCAAATGGTAGCACTTGCACCTTTTCAGTTGAGAGTACGATGAAATTGATGTAGAATAGGTGCATTGCAGTATGCTTCTTGTTCCAATTCTGGTTTTGCCGCAGTAGATTCTGTGAAAAGGTAGGACCAGTTTTGATACATAGTGGTTAATTTATTATGCTCTGTAACATTTGTAATATGCCATTTTCAGGCTGATAAGCATGTTTTGTTTGGTTTTTAATGCGATCATCATCATGAGCATCCCATATAGAATCTAGTTACTTGTTTAATTTTAATTTATTAAATATATGCTATTATCATGAAGCTATCCGTTACTCTGTAAGCAATTTTTTTGGCCATTTTTTAAGTTATTAGACCCACAGAAGCTTTAATTTGTGGATGAAATTTGTCGGCAAAATGAAGCGACAAGACATCCCAATCAATTGCTCTTTAATGATGTCAGCTCCAATTCAATTTTCCTCAAAACGGTCTTAGATTTTGATGGTTTCTGATATTTATATAAATAATCATACTGGCATCCTTAGTCAGATATGAGATGATAGGTGGTCCTATGAACCCAATAGTCAACAAGTCTACTGATTCAATTTCTAGAAGCAATGGATTAAATTGAAAAAAATTGGCATTATAAGATCTTTTTTTTTTTTTTTTTTCCGAATCTCTGGTTTGAATGTAAGGATCTGTGCTTGGTTGAATTGCACTGTTGTTCATATGCCTGAACAGGTTTATCTGTTGTAATTTAGCTTGACTTGGGTCATGGGAATTGAATATAATAGTTAAATGGACTTTTCACATGGGGAGCCATAAATGATGCTGTGTGTATGGAGGTTTCAAGTCAAAAACATATGCTTGACCCTTGTAATTTTTTAACCACAAAAAATGCTATGAAACACTGCTTGATGGGGTCAGGTTTGTGTTTCAGTATAGGTGCAATTGACCTTATTGAACAGAGAACTTGTACTCACTTTAGAGTAACGCCACTTTTACTCACATGTTTCTATTTTCATGTTTGATTCACGTTTAACATTAATCATCGTTATTTGTAATTGAATATGTTGAATTAGTTTTTACATGATTAAGATTACTAAATAGCTTTTGTCTTGGTCATAATTTTTATCACAATTCCAAACATGTAGACTATATTGAATTAGTTTTTACATGATTAAGATTACTAATCATAGTGCTTGTGAAATTATTTAAGTGTTTAACTTACTTAGGTAAACGTGGATTTACAGAAAATGAAGTTCATATTATCACTATATCTATCGAATATTCTCGTTTAAGAGAATTGAAATCTTTTACAGATAAATGCTTCAGGTAGAGAGGATAACAAGAGGGAATTCTTCAAAAAGCGACCATATTCTATCTGAAAAGCGACACGGCATTCATTTCAATCACAGAAAACGATTGAGTTTCAGTTGCACAATGTGATACATTTAAGTTTTATTTGTTCAAAGTACCCTTTTTTACGAGGTTTGAATATAAGATTTCTAGCATATCATATCTAGTAATTTGGTTAAAGTGTATTTTCGTAAAAGCACCAAAAGAGTAGTTTAAATAATATTAACATTTATTTTAAGATTTAAGTAAATACTATTTGATCTATAGTTTAAACTCTACAAAATTATTTTGTTTCTTTTCACATAAATAGTGGGAATATTTAAATTTAAGATTTCCAGCCAATTATTTAAAAAATCTTTTTTTTAAATAAAAAAAATGCTTCATATATACCAATGTATAATATATAGTACATTTTTAGTTTAAATTTATCCCTATGAAGATATCACACTCATCGTACAATGAAAGAAGGCCAATAATTGAGGTAGGAAGTGACATTATATTCAATTTAATCACAAAGGAAAAACATTGGAATATTTCCCAAGCTGGGGACGTTGATATTAGGCGACTTCTTAAAATGCCGAAATGAAACATTTAACATCAAACTTTTATACGCAATAATCGTAAGGTATAAAGTGATCCTCCGTATTTATTTATTCATAATGTTTTGCAGAATCTATATATGATATTAACAATTATAATATTCTGCATCTTATCTTTCATGAGAAAATAATTTGTCTAAAGAAATTTATGTTACACACGCACCCATTAAAAATCTCCCACAACTTTTAAAATATCTATAGAAACCACTTTAGTTTAAATCTTGAATATGAATTTAGGATACCAAAAAAAAATTAAAAATGTAGTTTTTAAGACAATCTATATATAAAATTTTAATTCTTAATTTATTAATTATTAATAATTTGACCATTTCAACATTAAAAATAGATACTATGAAAAAAATTGAGCTATTTTTAGTTCTGAATAATGTTAAGAGATAATAATAATTGATGAATGAGAAAGCCTTCAGCATGATATTAAAGTCCCTTCAATGAATAATTAAGTGATTACTTCCTATTAAATTCTGCCGCTATCCTTGTCATCAGGGTGGTGTTTCCTTGGTTACCGATTCGTGATTGTGAGGAAGCAGGTTTGAATCCTAATTTAGGGCAATAAAGCAATTCCAATACTAACTTGACATGATGATAATAAAATAAAAATAGAAATTCAATAAATCACCTCTTGATAAGATATGTATACCAGATATCTTATCAAGTGTATATTTTCTGAAAGAGCACCTTTAAATAGAATGTGGTAATTCGTAGTAGAGTGTTTACCATGATTGACTTGCACCATTAAATAAGATTGATTTTCTTAAAATTTAACTCAAAGTCTTTTATCTCCTAAGTGGGAATAATATTGGCCACTGTTTCTTACTACCAATAATCTATTCCATTAATCACTTACTTGTAATAAATACAAAATTTTTACTTTAATACAATGAGATCTTTTATTTATATTAAATATTATTTTGAAACGATTATGAAAGCTACTAATTTTAATAAAACTATTATGAAAGCAATTAAATTGACAAACTCCCACTTGGTTTCAAAATAGTTTATAAATTTAAAAATTGTACAGTGAATAGTTTGTCATAAACTATTAGTATATACTTATGTAGCTATCTTAGACCTACATAAGATATATGCTAATAGATTAGAGAATCATTTTATAAACATTAATTTATGTTCAATGAATAAAGGTCTATCGTTTATAGCATATTCATAATCTAGCAATTCATATAAAATTTGGAAGGAGATTTGTCCCAACATTCTATAGACCTAAACAACTTGAAATCTAATCATCATTCTGTTAAGAGCCTCCCACATACACCCGCAAGTGTATGCCTAATAGAAAAGCTAGATTTCGGGACACCTTTGTGAGCACCATCTATACAATTCAATATTGACAAGATATCATCATTCCATGGAATAGACAATTTTATTAGCATAAAACTCGCTCACTATATTACATCACATAGAGATAAAACCCATGCCTTTAACATGATTACAAAATATAGATATAGTGAGAGCCTTAATGAATGGATCTGCTAAATTATCCCTAGATGGTATTTTCTGAACAATAATTTCTTGCTTCTTCAACATATCTCTAATGTAATGGTATTTTCCTTAAATGTGTTTTGCTTTGGAATGACACTTATGATCTTTCATGATAGTAATGGCAAATGTATTATCATAAAAAATCATAACTAGTCATTTCACATATTGAACAATATGAAGGCATTTAAAAATTTTTTTGAGGTAGACAAACTCCTTGTAGCTACACTTACTACTACATATTCAACCTCCATTGTGGATTGGGCAACACAATCTTACTTCCTGCTTTTCTAAGAAATAGTACCACCTTTAAACATGAACACAAATCCTGATGTAAATTTTCTAGTATCTACACATCCCTCATAGTCAAAATTAGAATAGTCAATTAACTCTAGGTCTTTGACAACTAAATGAGCCTTAAACTTTCCTTCAGAATTACTTTTCCTAATGAAAATCCACTTGCACTTCATAGATTTGATTAATTCAGGTTTCTCCACTATTTTCCATACCTGATTTTTGTGCATAGAAGCAATCTCATCTTCTATTGCCGGTTTACACTTGTCAACATCAACGTCATTAATCACCTTATCCTATGATTTAGGATCTGAAAAATTCTCATTCAACCTAGTTCTTTCAAAAACTTCATTGGAATAAGTGTAAATTTTGAAGATCATAGAGGTGAATTTGGCTTCCTTTCCTTATCACTCTTCCTAACATCTTCTAAAGATCCCTTTATTTTCTGACTATTCAAATTAGGTTGAATCATGGGGTCAAAATCGTTAAAAGATGGTTGAAACTCTTGAACTTCCTCAAGAAAGGACTTTTTACTAAGAAATTCATTACTGTGAAATCTATTCTCAATAAATTTTACATGTCTACTTTCTATAATTACTTTGTCTTCTAGATCAAACAACCTATATCCTTTAGAATGTTCAGGATAACTAATAAACAAACATTTTTTGTCCTACTTTTCAACTTATCTCTACTAACCAAAAGCTTTAACATAAGAAACATAACATTCAAGAAGTCATGACTCACTAGGTTTGGTAATATCTTTATGATTTTGTTGATTCTTGAATGCTCTACAATCTTTCTTGATATGATATGGCTTATTACAGAAAAAACACACTTTTTGCTCAAAATTTATATTTATCTTCTGAATAAAACTCTTCTTGTTCTGAAACTAAGGCTTATTTCCTTTCTTCTTAAAGTTTTTATTATCCTTTGGCTTCAACTCCATATTGCTAGCAGAAGAATTCAACTTCCTCTAGTTTTGTCAAGAACTTCCTATCATCCTAATAATGATCTTATTAACCAAATGTTTAACAAATGAATCACATTTTAATAATCCTCTATGAACTTATAAGAGTCAAGCAAAGAATTCACAATAGTAGAGACAATGGTTTTCTCATCGATGACCCTACCATAAATCATTAGCTTATCAAACATAGCTACCATATCATTTACATATTTTCTCTTATTAGCCTTTTCTTCGCACTTAGTTCTAGTAAATTTCTTTCACAAATTATTCACATGAGAATCAGATTTTTTTTTCCCATACATGGTTTCCAATTTATCTAAGATCTTTTTAATGGTCTAAGTATTAAAATAAGTCATTTGAAGAGCCTTATGAAGACCATTAAGAACATCAGATTTGAATATATCATTGGTCACTTTCCAGTCGTTAAACTTTTTTATATCTTCCTCATATATAGGAATATCTTCCGCAGAAGTCACAGATTGTGACAAAATAGGTAGTGCATCCACATAAATTAAAGCTTTATATCCATAAAAGGTTAACAACATGTCAACCCTTTGTTTCCTAAAACTTCTGATTTCAATAAGTTAGCAAATATAGATCTACCACTAAGTATAAACAAAGTAACACTTGACATTTAGTCATGAAATAACAAATCAATTTACTTATCCGATGGGCATTCATGAAACAAATTTATAGTTGTAACGCCAAAATACTCCCACTTACACTACAAGAATTCTCCGGATTAGCGAGGGACAATTCCCTCGCTAACAGCATTTTATCCGTTGCTAAATATTTTTTTGCGACGGCAATATCCCTCGCAGAATTCGTTGCTAAATTCACCGTAGCTAAATTAGCGAAGGAACAGGCAT
>JANHAO010000914.1:0-36235 GCA_026873985.1 Saraca asoca
AAGCTTAACATATCATACTTTCATATCTTTGGTTGTAAGTGTTTTATACATAACAATGGCAAGGATAATCTAGATAAATTTGATCATAAGTTTGATAAAGGTATTTTTCTTGGTTATTCTTCATCAAGCAAGGCCTTTAGGGTATATAAAAGAAGGACCTTGAAGATAGAAGAATCTGTGCATATTATTTTTGATGAATTTGCTTTAAGTGATCACAGATTAAGTGCAGAGGAACATCAGTAAGACTGGTGGACCTCCAACTTAACTTCAGAAAATTAGTAAGATGAATCAAAGATATATGCTACAGAACTAAGAGAACAAGAGAAAGACTCCTTCATATTGGACATTACACCACCCTGCTCTCCTAAAAAACTTGGGAAATTCATGGGAAATCATCGTAGAGATCTTATTATAAGAGATGCAACTAAATGGGTAACTAATAGTAACTTGAAAAGTTTTTGCAATTACTCTACTTTTGTTTCTTTAAATGAGCCCAAAAATATTCAATGGACCCTGTAAGATGACAATTGAATTTTAGCTATGCAAGAAGAATTAAACCAATTTACAAGAAATCAAGTTTGGACACTTATGCCAAAATTTGATCATCATAATGTAATAGGAACTCGTTGCATTTTTAGAAATAAATTGGATAAGAATGGAGTGATAATAAGAAACAAAGCTAGGCTAGTAGCAAAAGGATATAACCAAGAAGAAGGAATAGATTTTGATGAAACCTTTACACTAGTAGCTAGACTAGAAGCCATTAGAATGTTGTTGGCATTTGCTTGTGCAAGAAACTTCAAAGTTTACGAAATGGATGTTAAAAGCACTTTTCTGAATGGATACATTTTATAAGATATCTATGTACAACAACCCCCAAGTTTTGAAGACCCCCTAAATCCAAACCATGTTTTTAAGTTGCAAAAAGCCTTATATGGTCTGAAAGAGGCACCTAGAGCCTAGTATGATAGACTTAGTAAATTCTTAATCCAGAAAGGCTTTAAGAAAGGGAATGCTGATACAACACCTTTTATATTAAAGAAAGGTAAAGATATTCTACTTGTATAATTTTATGTAGATGACATTGTTTTTAGCTCTATAAATGAGCAATTATGCAAAAATTTCTCTAAGTTAATGCAAAATAAATTTGAGATGTCTATGATGGGGGAGCTAACCTTTTTCCTTGCCTGCAAATCAAATAATCAGCCAAAGGTATTTTCTTATGTCAAACTAAATATACTCTTAAACTACTAAAAAAATTTCAGTTTGATAAATATAAACCTATAGGCATACCTATAAGTCCATCTTTAAAATTAAATCATGATTTGAATGGTAAGAATGTAGATTCTACTCTATTTAAAGGGATGATTGGTAGTCTATTATACTTGACTGCTAGTAGGCCTGATATTATGCTTAGTGTTTGTGTATGTACAAGATGTCAAACAAACCCAAAAGAATCACACCTATCAGCAATTAAAAAGATTTTTATATACCTAGTACGAACCAAACATTTAGGACTTTGGTATCCTAAGGCTGATAGTTATAGTCTTTTAGGATATTTTAATGCAGATTATGTAGGGAGTAAAACAGATAGGAAGAGTACTAGTGGTGCTTGTCAATTCATTGGTCATTCATTGATTTCATGGTCATCTAAAAAGCAAAATTGTGTTACTTTATCTACTACTAAGGTAGAGTACATAGCTGTTAGAAGTTACTGTGTCCAGATTCTCTAGATGAAACAACAGCTTTCAGACTATGGACTAAAGTTTGAGAAAATTCCAATACTTGGTGATAACACAAGTGCCATAAATATTACCAAAAACCCTGTAATGCATTCTAAGAGTAAGCACATTCAAATCAAACATCATTTCTTAAGGGAACATGTCCAAAAAGGAAACATTTCAATTGATTTTGTTTAAACAAATTTTCAATTAGCTGACATTTTTACAAAACCTTTAAATGAAAAGAGATTTGTGTTCATTAGAAAAGAAATTGGAATGATGAACCCTAAATAAAGTGATCTCAATTAGTCAATTTTCTTTTTTTTTTTTGTTGTACACTTTTCAAACTCTTAATAGTTCTTGATATTTTTTATTTGTTGTGATGATTTTTAAATGCAAAATCTAACTTAAGTATTAAAGTTTCTTAAGTTTGTTTTGTAGGTATATACTTTAAAGATTTAAGGTACAAAATTGACAACGAATTCTGGTTCATTTCTATAAAAAAACTAATTTCTGGACCCTACATTGAATCCAAAATTGATTCTTAATTTTTCTAAAATTAATTTGAGTATTTGAATCGATTCTTAGCTTAAACATTTATATTTAGGATTGATTTTAGAACCAACTCAGAGGATTTTTCAATGTTTTTGTCTGATCTAAAATTTTTGTAATTTTTATTCTGCCTGCATGAATTAATTCCAAAATCGATTCGAGATGCACTTCAGTCATTTTGAAACTATTATTCCAAATTAGGCTATATTCTTATGCTATCCTAATTCATTTCCATATTATTTTTGAATAAATGAAATAATAAACAGTTCAAGGGGAGCTAATCTTATTGTTTTAACCTCATTTCTATATAACAATAAGCTTTCATCTTATTGTTTTAATCTTGACATTATATTTTTGACACTATACATTTTACTTTATTTGTTTGCTATAGTTTATTTCTTTTTTATGATACAAAAGGGGGAGAAAAAGCAAAGCTTAATTTTAGATAATATCCTCCTTTCTCCTTTTAAAATTTCTTTTTAACTTTGCACCTCATCTAAAATTGTTTGTCACCATAAAAAAAGGGGAGATTGTTGCTTAGTTTACTCTAGCTACATATTTTCCTTGGATTTAATGTTGAAAAACAATTTTATTTGATAATATATTTCAGTGTTGTGATTTGTTTTGCAGGTTCAAAGCATGTGATTCAAGATATCTAAAATTGAATTTAGGGATTACTTTATTTTAATAGGATCTTTTGTAAATGAATTCAAAATGAGGTTTGACTTAAATATTTTTTTTAACTAATAATGAGGTAGATACAAGCCACTTGAAGAAAACAATGTTTTTAAATGATTTCTTGCAAGAGCATAATTTGTAAAGCTATTTTTTACCTTGTGAATCAATTCAAGCATTGATTTACTGAAGAACCTATGAAAAATCATCTTGGAATCGATTCATAAAGAAAAGTTTTGAAAAATACTTTTTATCGAAGATTAGGATTTTGACCTGAATCGATTCAGTAATCAATTCGAGACCTGATGTCAAAAGGCTGTGATTTCATTACCAAAGTGATTCATTAGTTGTAACTACTCTAAATTGATTCCTGAATCAATTCATCAATTGAAAGTTAGTTATTCTATTACAGTCAGATATAGTAGTTGTAAAAGTCCTAATTGCCTTCAGTTTTCAATTAGATTTCATATTCTTCCCTCATCTTCAAGTGTGAAAATCTCTGAGCAAAGTGTTAAACTAGATTTCTCTCTACCTCACAAGATTTTTAAGATCTAATCAAAAGATTTTGAATCAAAGCTGTACTGAATTCATTCTAGTTGTTTGAGATTTGATCTCAAACCTATGGTATTGTATTTCTCAATCTTTTTACCTTTATTTTTCTGTTAAGATTTCTAGATTGATAGGAATCCTATCTAGGTTAGTAAGAGCATGTTCTAAGTCTTGTGTTTGTTATTTGGTTAACAAGAAGCTTGTGTAATTTTTGTGTTTTGAAGTGGCAAATCAAAAGCCTATTTCAATCCTGATTATTTTATAATGAAAGTGATCTTCCAATTGAGGAATGATCCAATAGAGTAGACTTGAATTGTGGTTTCAATTTAAGTTGAACCACTTTAAAATCTGTGTCTATGATTTCTATTTCTAATCCTACATTTATAATCCTTCTACAAAATTTATTTTGTTGCACAATTAACAATTTTTGTTTGCATATTCACTGATTAATTGTTTGTTGTGTCTCTTAAATAAGGCAATAAATTACAATTCTTTTTAAATACAAAAGAAGAATTCATAAAGAAATAAGGTGTATACAAATTCCTCTAAAAGAATAAGGGCAAGATCCATGATTCTATATCTTTTACTGGGAACCTCAGACACAATCTCAAAATAAGTTTCGAGGCTTTAATTCATCTAAAAACTCAAGTCATTAAATATAGTATTCAAAAAAAATAAAATAAGTAACAAAGTATCATATTGTGAAAAATACTCATCATTACGTAAACACGAGAAATTCATTAAGATTTTCTAAAATTTACCAATATTTAAGCAACAAATATTCTAGATTTTCTTTCTCTAAAATACAATTGGAATTCAAAGGACAATTTTGTAAAGGTATTCTTCCCTTATTTCTATAATAGATATTCTAATCACAAGTGCATTTAAGGGTATTCCAAGGAATTTCTGATGGATCCATGATTTCAAAACAATTGATCAATCAGAAAACATTATGCTACTAGGTATATCTAGAAATAAGAAACATTTCTATTTAGATCATGATATCGGTAATTAAAAAATATTGTCAATCATTTCAGGTAGCATAAACTTTAGTAATATCAGAAATTCCATACCATGGTAAAATGAAATCATTAATTCTATAAACAGTAATTATTATAAAATGTAGAAACATACTAAGATAAATCATTTTCATATTTATGTATCACATGGTAAAATGAAATCACTAGTTCCATAAACAAAAATCAATATAAAATGCATAAGTCTGCTATGGCAAATCATTTTCAGATATGCAACATATAGTTAAAATATTGAGATAAGCTAACATAAAAAATCCAATTACCCAAAATTCAGAGTTTTGAATAACAAAATTATTTTAGTTTGCAAAATGGAATTCACAAAAGAGTAGGATTATCTACTCACTTTGTGGATATCTAGATAACTTCAAATGAAATTGTTCTAATCTATCACTTTCTTGAATTATCTTATCAAACCGTAGTTACCAAGTTCACGTAACCTTGCAACGGATTTTTGTGTTCTAAAAATATTACAGTTTTTGATATTTAAATGTCAAATAGGATAATTTTATATAGATAAAAATCAATCTTGGAAAGGAGCAATACCTACTACCTAATAGTCGATTAGGGTTTGGGTGTACTATCAGATAAGTATGACAAAAGCATAATGAAGCCATTGATAGTTGAAGGGAGATAAACGGTGGAGTTGTCACCGATGATGACAACAGCGATGATGATGGCAATTGGAAAAATAAGATCACCATTGTTCGGTACTAGCAAAGTAGGGGAAGTTAGCTGAAAGAGGAGAGATGGTTGTTGTCACCGGCAAGGTTTGACCAATCCACTGCTCATGCTAGCACTGATAAGTAAGCCAACTAGAAAAATAGGTAGGTTGCTAGAGGTTGATTGAGACAAAGAAAGAGGTGGTCCAAAGTAAAGCAACCACCACCGATGATCGGCTTAAGTTGAAGAGAAGAGCATGACGCCAAGTTGGGCAAATCCACCCAAAGCTAATGCCGGTAATTGTAGAAAGCAGAGGCTTGGCTAAAAAAGAAGTTGGTCAGAGCTACTGACCTCCAACTTGAGAGTTTCTAGGAAAAAGAAGTAGCTGGCAGCTGTCTAAAGGGTGGCTCAGAGAAAAAAGGAAGGAAGAAAAGCTACCAACATTGAAGTAGAGCTTGGCACTAAAGAAAGAAGCTAAAACCAGTTTTGAGCAGATGGAGCTCAACTCGAAAATCCAACACGATAGAAAGGTTGTCGAACTGGAGAAGAAAGAAGAAGAAGCCAAAAGGCAGCTGGGCTGCTAGAGATGGCTAAAAGAGAAAGAAAGCAAAGGAATCAGTAGTTGTAGGGCACTAAGGATTTCCGGAGAAAATGAAGAAAAATGAGGGTCAATGCCCAGTTTAAAGGAAAGCAAAATGAAACAAAGAAAATTATAATTTGGCCCCAACGATATTTCAATATATTTAGTATACTCCACTAGAAAAAGGAAAATTTATGATATGGTCATAGTAAAATTTTATAAATCTTTGTTTTAGTCCATCAAATTATTTTTATTTTTATTATTTTTTATTTTCTTTCCACTAAGGTGCTATAATAGTGATCAATGACAATGGGTCATGGAGGGAGGTGGTCAATGGCAGTGAGATGGTGGTTGGTGGTGGTCAAAAGTAATGGATGATGGTTGGTGGTGGTTAACAACAATAAGTGGTGTTAGGCAGTGGTTCATGACTGTAAGTAGTGGTGGGTTGGAACAATGAGACATTAATGGAATGATGGACAACATAGTCACTTTATATGATTAAAACATTCTCATGTCATAAGAATGTAAGATATCACCTCCCTTAATGAGAATATTTTGAAAGAATATTGGGCTAAAAATATTTCCAAGAATGTTTATATTCCTAGATAAATTTTTCTACATTTTAAACCAAATATGAAAATATAATATTCCTTAAAATATTCCTACAAATATGAGAAAGGTTCCGCAAACCAAATACCACTTTATTTCATTCTAATGTATTCATTTGAAATAACAATCAAGCTTTAGAATTCACCAAAAGTGTAAAAATTTAAGAATTTGGATTTATATATTTTGTTATGACTTAGGTGAAAAATGGGGGTTTAGACATTTTGAGTGAATTGTTACTTGTAACCCTCTTCCACAATTATTTTAGAATCGCAATCAACATTTATGTAGGTCAAAAAATTATTAAACAAGTTATTATATAATTTTTATAGTGGGAGTGACAATCGTATTAAATTGATGTAAAATTTTTTAAATTAATACTTAATAAGTATAAAAATATCTCTGAATTCTAATTTGATGTTTTTTATTTTTTATTTTTACTAACGTGATAATTTACACTTTTTAATGTATAGGAAATTGACAACACATGCCACCTATCAAAATAATTTTTTATTCAATGTTATATGACGGCTGATATTTTCAAAGTGAAGAATCTACACGTCTCTTTTTTTTTCCCATTTATTAAACCAAAAAAGTGTTAAGATGTTATCGAATCTTGTTTTCTATTCCTTGGTGAAATTCACTGTGTAGAACTTTCCATGAGATTCCATCCTCCACCAAACATTGCTTGTTCGGCTCATCTTGCTGGACTTTAACTTGTGTCACTTTGCCTACATTGTTAATTAGATTGCCATGGGATAAGTTTAGTTTGTGAAAATATTTTTAATTTTTATTTTTCAAATGTATTGGAATTTATTCACGTATAATTTTTATTTTTATCTCTATAATAATTATGGCATGGTTTATTATAGATTATGGTAATATGGATAGTAATGATAGAGGTAATTATGATTGATGATGGTGATTTTGACAAACAACGATGAAGGTAGATGCTAGTAGTGGTGGTAACATATGAGTGTAAGTGGAGCTAATAGAGGTGATGGATGGTGGAATTAAGGTGAATTATTAGTCATAATAGTAATAGTCAGTGTTATTGGGGAAGAAGTGAGTAGTGGTGATAAGTGATCATGTGGTAATTGGTAATTGGTAATTGTTGATAGTGATAGTTGATTATGTGTGTGGATAGTGGGTGGTGGCAATAAAGGCAGGAAAGTGGGTTATGGAGGTAGGTTGTAGTGATGGGTCATGGCAATGGTTCATGATTATGAATATGGTAATTGATAATGGGTGTGGGTGGTAGGTGTGGTGATTTGGTGGTGGTGTGAAAAGGAAATGAGTGTGGTGGTGGTGTTTGCTGAGGTTGTGGAAGTGAAGGCAGTAATGGTGGTGGTGGCAATAATAGATGTATTTTATCAAATTAGTTCACTTGTTATCTGACTAAAATATTTGCTATTGATTATTATGAAATCAGTGAAGAAAAATTTAAAAATAAATTTAGTCAAATAAATCATAATACGTAGCATGAATGATGTGCAAATTAAAAAATAAATTGAAGGTTGAAACTATTTACTTGAATTTGACTATGAATCCATCATTTTGGTGTTGCTAATCCCTTTAGTAAGTGTACTATCTTTAACCTTAGTCATCAAAAAGGAGAAAGAACGTCTACTGACTAGATAGGAAGATAGTAGAAAACCTAAGGTAGAAAGTAGGGGCCCATGTCATTTATAAAACAAAACTTACTAGACTAAATTTATCCATCATAGGAAAGCTCAATAAACAAAGTTTGCATCAATAGTATCAACTAGGACTAAGTGTCATCAAAAGCCCCTACAATATTATCACTTATATAGGCTTGTAACATACACCATTTTGACATTCATATAATTCAAACCTCACTTATATTTTGAGCAATGCAAGTCCCTTAGGAAAAATTCTAATATTCTCCTACTTAGATGACATAGTTCATATCATAGTATAGACAACAGTTCTCTGAATTATAATATATTGCACATCAAAGAATATCAAAGAACTTATAATGCTATTATAGCCATACATCTAAATTAAGATCATATAAGTATCTAACAATATGGAGCATCATATCCGATAAAGATACTAATGTCATTCACATTTAAACACCTACACCTCATTAACCATAAACATAATGTGAGATGTGAGCAACAAGATTTATATAATAGTAAATGTGATTATATGTAAATCTCTATGTAATGGCCTAAAACATCTACCAAGATGCCTAATGAGAACTAACATTCTCAACATAATAATGAGACAAGGTCCACATATCTTTAATAAGCATTTGGCAACATCATGAACATTTTACTATATGAATATCTCCTCGAGATCGACAATAAGTTCTATGTTATTACATCAAACATTAAACTTCCATTAACCCAAAACATCAAAAGGCTTAACTAAACCCATAAGTTTTAAATGTTCATGATACATTTCAACACTAAGCCTTTGGTTAGTGGATTCATAGGTATACAATCCCTGGAAACATGCTCAATGCAATATGATGCTAGTGTATCTTCTCTCTAATAAACTAGCACTTAACATCAAAGTCTTTTGTATGGCTAAAACTTTTATTATTCTAAGAGAAGTTCACAGTAGTGATGTCATAATAAATGCTTAAGGGCCTTAAGATATTATCAACAATGTTAAAACTAAAAATGGAATTTCTTAATCACACAGCTTAACGAGTAGTTTCATAGCAAGCGACATGCTTTACTTCCATAGTGGAAGTTATTGTAAGCGACTCCTTGACATTTTTCAATGAAACAACTAATCCTGCCATCATAAATATGTATCTAGATGTCGATTTATGATCATCTAGACAATAAGTAAAATCAAAGTGTAAGTAGCCTATAACTGCTAGATCACTAGATCTTCCATAGGTCAACATACAATCCTTTGCACCTTGTAGGTACCTTATAAATCTTTTAGTAGCAGTCCAATGTCTTTAATCAGAATCACTTAGGTATCTTCCCTATACACCAATAGCATAAGTTATATCAAGACATGCACATACTCAAGCATACATCAGATTACCAATAACAAAAACATATGAAACATTTTTCATTTTTGTTTTTCCATAATCATTTTGAGAACATTGACTTTCGAAAATATCTCACCCTTTTGGATAGGCATGAAAATGTGAAAGGATGTGGACCTAAGGATCTATCACGATGAATCTATATGCCCAACACAAATAAGCACTGCCAAAATCCTTCATTTCAAAATATTTTGACAACATCTGCTTTATCTTAATTAACAGGTTCACATCATTACTAGAGAGGAGAATATCATCAACAAAAAGTACCAAAATCACAAAAATGCATACTCATAATCAAATAAATGCATTGGTCTACATTATTCTTCTTGAATCCAAAAGAATTCACAATCTCATTGAATTTCAGATACCACTATCTAGAAACCTGCTTAGATCATATATGGACTTCTTTAGTTTACATACTAGGTATTTTTTGTCCTTTTCTTGAAAACCATCTGGCTAATTCATATATATGGTTTCTAACATATTACCATTCAAGAAAGCCATTTTGGCATCTATTTGATACAACTCCAAGTCAAAATATGCCACTAATGCCACAATAACTCGGAATGAGTCCTAAATTGAAACAAAGTTTCTTTATAGTCTATGCCTTATTTCTGAATATATCCCTTTGCATCAATTCTAGCTTTATACCTCTCAATCTTTGCTCATGCATCCTGCTTGGTCTTAAAGACCTATTTGCATTTGATGGCTGATAACCAACAAGTAATTTAACTATATCCCTATCACGCTCCAATTTTGGGCACATGACCAACATAGGAAATCATTATGGAGTGACTTCCTAAAAGCCTAACAAACTATAATGCAGACTTACACAAGACACAAGACTCACATATGGATGAAAAATCAATAGACACTTACAAAAATGACAATTTCCTTATTCGAGACCTATTGAAATTTTCAATAGAGTCTCCTCTATTTTACATGCACTAGGCCATAGACCGAATTAAACGTGGAGGGCCACATGCTTTATTCAAAAACCTATAGACTCAACAAATACAACAAAACATAAAACCACATCAATACTCATATACACATGAAGACCAGTTCTAATCCAACTATCAAATGTTCTTCAAGATATTGGCCTTGAATATCTACAAATCTAGTAAGGGGTTATCAGGTGGAGGTCAAAGCTTGAAAAATAGGGAAAAGATGGGATGAGTTACAAGAACTTAGTGAGTAAATAAACTACTAAAACCCACAATCTAAAAACTTAATTTATTGGAAACAAGGAGTATTGAGATCTTTGAGACAAACTAAATGT
Source organism: Saraca asoca (assembly GCA_026873985.1). Lineage (NCBI taxonomy): Eukaryota > Viridiplantae > Streptophyta > Magnoliopsida > Fabales > Fabaceae > Saraca > Saraca asoca. Next base: position 10,697 of record JANHAO010000914.1, read on the forward strand.
CTTAAGTTTGAAAATAAAAGATTTTCACTGCTACAAAATGCAGAAATAATGTCGTTACATAAACATCATATGAAATGTAAATCAACATATATATATATATATATATAGGTGTGGTAGTGTTTTTGTAAATATAAGGAAAATTACAACATCGGTTCCTAATAAACAACTAACATCTGAATTCAATATCATATTTGACATTGGTTTTAGTTAAAGAACTAATGTACTTTTGAAATTATTTAAGTTGTATTATTTGGGTTTAAACCATCTTTAAAATTTATGGCTCCTCAACAATCAAAATTTTTTATTAATATATCAATTAAATTCTTTTTTATTATACTTCAAAGAAATTTGCATAATATATAGTGAAATAATTTTTTTATTAATTTATCAATTGAATTCTTAATCAAATTATTTATTTACAACTAATTTACTAATATGACAATATTACATTGACTATAGAATTGTAAAATTCTCTAATGATCATTAATTTCTTCTATTTTACCTAGACTATGAAATAGCCAAAATAAATTCAACACGTTTATATTCTGGTCGATGAAGAGACATAGATTAGATGTTAGTTTTTTTAATGACTGACGTAGATGGACAAAATAATTCAAAAAACATAGTTATATGAAAATTTATAGATTAGACATCAGTTTTGTATTAGAACTTGGCATAGATATATAATATTACATGTCGGTTCCAACATATTAACTGACATCTAAAGTATTCATGCATTATAAAAGGCCAGTGCATTCCCATGAGTCTCATTCTGTTCTAACTTGCTCTCAATGTTTATTTATTTTTCTCTTTTTCTTTCTGCTTTATTTCTTAATTTTATTATGCTCAAGCTAGCTCTAAAGGTTTGTAGTTTATTCTTCCCTTTACTTTCCCTTTTTATGCTTAGTTTGAGTATAAATGATTGATGTCTTTTTCCTTTTTCCCTTTAAACAAGGCATATGCATGGATCCTTTAAACAAGGAGATGATGAGTGCACTTAATGTGTGTGTATTGTCTTGTAGATCGCTTTTGATCTATGTGTTGTCTTATTGCATGCGATGCTAATAGCTTCAACAATAACATTTATTGTAAGCAATCCTAGCAATTTCAACAATAATATTATTGGCTTGTTGCAAACAATGGTATAACAGCTTGAACAATAATGTTGTTTAATTGTTGCACACAATGCTTTAGTAACTTTAATAACAATAATGTTGTTTTCTTCCAAGCGACATTATTGTTGAAGCTGCTATAGCATTGCTTGTAACAAGACAACATTTTTCTTGAAGCTACTGTATCATTGCTTGCAATTAGACAACATTATTGTTGAATTGAAGCTCCTATAGCATTGCTTGTAATAAGACATGCATACTACAATATTGTCTTGTTGCAAGCAATCTTAGTAGCTTCAACATGTTGTCTTGTTGCACACAATCCTAGCGGCTTCAATAATAATGTTACTTATTCCTTCTATTTAGTCATAATGCTCTTTTTTATATTTCTGTAAAAAAAATTAATGGAAATGACATCAATTTTTAACACAAATTGACTTCTTCAACACAATATAAAGAATTGTAGCTAGCAGTATGTTTCTAGAAAAAATAAAAGTAACTTGTAGCAGGTTTCTATATTTTTTGAAAAAATAATAGAAAAGATGTTAGTTTTTTTAACACAAATTAATGTCTTTAACATAATCACAAGAAATTTTTGAAGTAATTAAATATTATTTAACATGTAAAATTATTTGTGAAAATGTAATAATATATTATTATCCAAAAAACAATATGAAAAAAATTAAGCAAAAAAATCAATAAAGGTTGTCTCATAAATAAATTAAAAATTAATACGTCAGTTGTTATAAAAAAATGGACATATAAACAAAATGAAAAAAAAAATAATTGAAAAAATTTAGGTTTTTGTATTTTTTTTAAAAAAATCAATAAAAAAAGATGTCTAGAAATAACATCATTTTTTTAACACAAATTGACATCTTTAACACAATCAGAAATTTTTTTTAAGTAATTAAATATTATTTAATCTATAAAATAGTTCAATTATTAAAATATTATTCAATAGTCAAAATAATTCGAGTATTTAAAAATTATTTAATTGAAAAAAAAATTTAGAAAAGATTTCTCCATGAGTAAATTATTTGTGAAAATGTAATAATATATTATTGTCCAACAATCAAAATGGAAAAAATCAATTAAGAAAAAATTCAAACTAGGTTGTCTCATAAATAAGTTGAAAATCAATATGTTGGTTGTCATATAAAATCGATGTATAAACAAAATGAAAAAAATAAAAAAAATTCAACACTGGAATAATATGAAGTGATGATAGTATTTTTATAAGTATGATGAAAATTAATACATTGGTTTCCATAAAAAAAAATTAATGTTGTAAGTTTATATATTAGTTTTTTTATAAAAATTAATGTAAATGTTTAAGTATAGACAACAATTTCTTATTAATAACTAACGTCTAGAATCTAAGATTCTTCACGAACATGCTAGTTCTTCGTACTACTCTCATTTGCTTTCCACTATCTAAAACATACGAAATCATTCTCAAAACTTTTATGCATTTTTCTTCATTATCTATAATCATCGCATTTCAAGTCTTAAGCTGATCAAGGTAAGGAACTTGTTCTTCTTACATTGTATTCATTTTTTCCTTATTAAGTTATACCAATGTTTTTTTCTTAATACTTTTTCAGCTTTTTACTTTGCTGATGGTTTATATTTTAGAGTTTAACTTTTCTTTTCTCCTTTGTTTCTTAGTTTGTTAATTGAAAATGATTTCGATTAGTGTTTAGTTTTTTGTTGTGTTTCTTGGTGTATATTATTTGGTCATGACTGCCCTATTTTGTATCACTTGGTAGAGTGCTTAGGAATATATCTAAGATTTTCCCTGCAATCTATACAGTAAAAACTAAAACTTAGAACATGAATATTTCCCATTCAAAATCATCAAATGTAGTCTATAAAAACTATAACTTAGAACATTCACTCTATTTATACAAAAGTCGATTAGAATGTGCTTGGGTTTTTGCATAAACATTTAAAATTTCACTACAAGAATTTTTGTAATTAGTGAAATTCATTTAGTGAGGGAAATATCCCTCGCTAATTAGTTGCTAAAATCACTGTCACTAATTTTTAGCAAGAACATGGACTTCCTTTGCTAAATCATACACTGCCCTCACTAAATTTTAAAAATAACTACACTTTGATGGATTTTTTGTTGGTAATTAGCTAGGGAAACACGGTCCTCACTACATTTAGATAGGACAAAGGCCATCTCTATTCCATTGCAATAGATAGGCACCCTTTTGCTTCATAAGATATGTTAGCAAGGACTTTGGGAAGGCCTTGTCTCTTGCAAAATTTAGCAAGGGATGTTTCCCTCTCTAATTCCCTCGTTAATATAAGGTATATAATTTTATATTTTTGCTGTTATTACAAAATGGCAAGGACTCAACAAGGGTCACACCCTCACAAAGATTAGCGAGGGATCATTCCCTCTCTAAGCCCTCACTAATGATTGTATATTTTTTCCTATCACTACATATTGTGAGGGATTAGCAAGGGACCTTGGCCTTACAAAATCTAGCAAGAGGCATGTCCATTGCTAATCTGTTACTAAAAACAAGATAGAACCCCTTATTTTCACTATTTTTCCAAGGACACCCCTTTATTTTAAATGTGAACCCCTACATTGATATTACCATATAGAAACTTCATGAAACACATGATGTTTAAGGCTAACATTTTGGATTCAACCATAAAATATTTACATTCAAAATATTTACAAATTCAAGGCTAAAACTTTGTAATATATCTTTACAAAATACTAACTAATAATTTATGCTTGAATCTAAAATCAAAAAGTATGAACATATGATGAAAATGATCATATAACAGTGATGTTTTAGATACATACTAAGGTGCATTTGAAGGAGGCAATTGGTCAGAGGCAATGGGTGGTGGGTTAGCTAGTATTGGGGTAACATTTGAGTTACTACTTGACTGAGTGCCAAAGGCTATTAAGGAAACCAAAACTGGAGATAACTGAGTCATTAGTTGGAGCATTTGTTGCTCAGATTCACATTGCCAATTAACTATTTGACCATCACATTCATCTAACATTTCATCTAATGCCTTCTTGAAGGAAGGAGCAGTAATTATCTCATCCATAGTCGGTTGGAGTTGTGGTACTCATGGTACAATAAATGGCTTTCTTTGTGCTATGGCCATAATCACACCTTCTGAACTGAGGCCATACACTCGGCCCTTTTTTGATCCACCAGCAACCCTGTAAAAGAGCTTAGCATCATTAGTTGTAGAGATTCGCAGTGTGACAAATTCAATAGTAGGTTTACCATTGAAAGCATTATCATCTTGAATAGTGGATGTGTCTCCAAATTTTTCTTTAACAAGGTTTCCATAGTTACCCTGCATGTACATAAAACCAAAAGGTGATGCAGTTAGTAGAAAATCATTCATAAATCAATCTCTTTCTTCACATTTTTATTGCACATTTGGTGGTATAGAAGAAGCTCACCCATACTGGTCAAGGCATCATGACAATTTATACTAGACTTTCCTTTGTTTATCATGACTTGAAGTCATCAATGCACATATCCGAAAATTGTGGGATGGAGGCTTAATAATTATTTTGGAATAGTGTTCTTTCATGCTAAATGGAGGTTAGACAAAAGGAAAAGGAAAACAAACAAACTTAAAAAGATATGGCATCCAATTCATGCAATATATTGCTCACTTCTATATATGGATTTTTTTGTAATCAATTAAAGAAGCATGTCTTAGTACATATCAATTGTTTTATTTCTTTCAACAGCAAAAAGACCTAGTGGTAACCCTTTTAGAGCACTGCAAGACCAGACTCCATTGGAGCATAGAGAATTACAAAAAATATCATCATTGTAAATGCTTTTTAGTCAAGACATCTCATACAACTTCATTCTTCGTAAATTTGGAAAGATGACTTTAAGTGCATGACTTCTGCATTCATTGTTCATGTTTTTTTCTTCCACTTGAATAGTCAAATAAGTGACAAGCAGATGCAAAAATGCATAACAGACATAAGAGCAAAATAAATGGACACTAGAGCCACTAAAGCCAGCACACATGATTAAGCTTTTCTACGATATTCATTTTTCAAAAGATTTTACTTTCCATAAAAAAAATTCCACAAAAAAATCATTTTCCCCATAACAAACACACCATTATAGCTGCTTAGATGTATGTTGGTTATTAACCACACTCGTATGCCAGTTGGCTTCTGCTTTTGATTCAGGTAGTGAAAGAAATCACATTATTTGAAAAGACAAAACTCAGATAAAAAAAAAAAAAAAGAAACATATAGTCATATGTTAAACCATAATTATGCATTTAAAATATATGGGGAAATGGCGGATATGTTGTGATAAGGTCATGACGCTTCTTGTGTTTGATGAGCTATACATTATCTAAGTTTTCATACGTGTTTTCCCTTGTATTACAGTAAGAAAAGGCATATCCAGCGTTTTGCGAGTTTTTTAACAGAAGAATAATATCTTAGAAAGAATGAGAGAACAAAAAATGTTCTTCATTAATTATTTAAAAATTTGTTTGTTTCAAGAATTCATGCTTTGAAAAGTTAATTTTTCTAGTTGTGTTTGTTATTTAGTCACTTTAGTGCATTGAAAAAGATATTTTAGTTCAATTAGCAAGGCCCAAACAAAGCTATGAAAGTAGTATTTTTTTTAAAAAAAAAAATCAAGAATCAGAACAAGTTTAAAAAAAAAAAAAAGTCTAACAAAACAAGTTGAAAATAAAAATTTATGTACTAGCCAACGATTCTTACTTTTTTTTTCCTTACATTGTCAACAGACTTGCTTGATTTTATTGAGTGGGGTTTTGTTTTCAAATAAAATAATAAAAAGGTGGAGAGTTCATATTTCCCTTCTTATACGGACCCCTTAGGTTCAGACATAGAAGTTCCATGTGAACCGCTCTCTATTTAGCATAGATACACTTTACATTTTTGGTTAGGAATTCTCTTTACTTATTTTGATGGCGTTAAGGCGAACATCTCTAAGACAGCTTCAAAACATAAACCGAGCATCCAATCAGCAGCAGACTCCAAGGGATAATCTGCAGAGGTTAGACAATTATTCTCACTTCTCATTCATTATTTAGCTTCTCACCTACAGTTAAGCCCCCAGTACTAAAATAAGATTTTAAAAAGCTCTGCCACTATTGATATATGCCCACATTCTGTTAATGATGGTTGAGTTCCTTGAAACTACCTTCAAATTATTGCTTTTTCTGCTTATTTTCTCACTCATTATTTAGCTTCTCAATCACCCACACGTATGCTCCTAACAACAACTGCTAATGTCATCTTTGTAGCTCTCTATACATAAAACTACTTGGGAGAGGATAGGAGTTATGGCAGATTTTGACTAAATTTAATTAAATGATACTATATAAGATTTTCAAAACTTTTGGAGGACCATGGCCATCAGTCTGTTCAAAAGTTCTGCCATTATTCACAAGACACACAAATATATGCCTGTGGTGGTTGAGAGCCAGGTTTGTACAGACTCAGTTGCGAATCCAGATCCGAACATCAGTGGGGGTAAACATAACACTACTGAGTATCACAAACATAAAAAAACAAAAATAAATGGCATGAGTTTGGATTGAAGGTTCAACTCTGCCATATAGTTCAAACCTGCTGTGGCTCAGGAATTTACTGGTACTTTGGAGAGAATGTTCCTTATATTTTGCTATGTTCTGAATAGTTAGATTTCTAAGATACTATCATTTTATAATATTTTTGGTTGTTCATGTTTAAATTGGTTCTTTAGCACCTTAATATGTCTTTTGAGCTTAAAGATCCTTGTTTTTTTTTAACCTGTTTTCGATGTAATTAAAGGGAACCAAGGAAGATTTTAAAGTAGTTATCATAATTTCTTTTCATTTTTTTTATTTATTATGGGACGTGCTATATTTTTATTCTCTCTCTCTTCTTATGTCCGTAACTGAGTTGAAAAAGAAAAAGAAGAAGATGAAGAAAGAAAAACAAACCACTTCTAGACACAGACTTGCACTGAAGAACAGGGAACTAATTCCATGCAGACACTTATATTACTAAATTATATCTGTATGGCAATTTTTACATAAGAAAATTCACTTCTCTTGAAAGAAATAAGATCGAAGTTTTGTAGCTTAGAAAAAATCCTTGTACCAAATAATTGTAGGCTTCAAGGCAACAGCTTGCTGCATATCCATTGTTCAAACTTGGCGATTTGAGTTAGCTTTGGTGTAGTATTTGCTTAACTAGATCTAAAAAAAAAAAAGAACATGTTGCACTCCATCTAACAAGTCCTATTGATAAGAATATGACCTTATTTTTCATAAGAATGTCACTAGGGCCAACAAGTTTAATCAAAAGGAAATTAGATCTAACATACAAGCAGAGCTAACACGAAATGGAAAAGGTAAAAAGATAGAACTTACCCACACTTTTTCGAATTTCTTGCATACAAACTTGTCACTTTTCATGTGCATTTGCAGATACACCTTTGATAAATTTAATTCAATCCTAGTCAACTCCTTCTACAACACATACATGTGATTAATTTTGTTAGAACACAATTGAATTGAGAAGATACAACAATAAAAAAATATAACAAAAGGGTGACATTTACTTACATGCTTCCACTTGTGCTCAGAAATTAAGATTGATCCTCCTACATGCAATGATTGGCCAAGTCTACCACAATCAAAATTTCTGTTGTTGCTATTTTCTTCTGATAATTTTTGTAAGCAGCATCAGTTTCTCATTTTTCTAGCATTGCCTTATAGTGAGGCTCACCTATCTAATTGGGATGTTTCCTTATTTTTTTTATGTGCCATCCTTGCCTATAGAAGATTTGGTAAACACTGGCTTAATTTCAACTCCCAAATTCTTGTGATGGCATCATCGTAGCAAGTGTCCCACTTATGCACTCTCTGCAATATTTATGTTAATATTTTTACTGTTATGCTAACATAATTCAAGTTTTGCAGATCAAGTGAAGTTTGATATTTTTAAAAATAACTTTAAATGCCACAAACCATTACTTTTTATAATAATCAAATACTTGAGCCCACTGATCCATGGTCCTTCATATGATGCTTGCATTATCTTTAAAGCTCTCTGAATAGCGCAAATTGAAGAAAATCTAATTGAAAGAAATGTCAAATAACTAAACTACTAATAAAATGTGAAAAAGAAGAAAGGTTGAGAAATTACATTTTTCCATTTAGATACAAGATGGGTGAATTAGCTTCTAGTTGAAGGGCTTCACTTGGCTCATCTTTAGGAGATGGTTGATTAGGAGGCTGTTGATTATCTCTAATTGGGCAGCCTCTTCCTTTTCTAAGCTTAGAAGGTGATGTAGTCCTTGTACTTTGCTCTCCGATATAGACACCACTATTATCTCTAGTTGGAGAGCTTCTTCCTCTTCCACCTTCACCTCTTCCTCTAGGCATGGTTCCTACAAGGCATTAAAACTTAAAACATAATATATATTGTTATGGGCATTTTCTGGAAAGTATGACTTGGGCCAGCCAAGGTCCAAGAGGAGATATGGCTAATTGGATGGAGGCCTGGATTGGGGATTAAGGTTGCTCAGCAAGGGTTCTAAGTCATTGAGTGCGAGCTAAAGATGTTGAGCAGCATTGTAGCAGGGATCGTAGCTTGTTAAGGAGGCCCTCAACCCATTAGCGGGAAGGCTAACACCCCAACCATCCTCGAGGAGAATGACCAAGCAAGAACAGCAAGGTCAGCCAAAGCTCCAACTCGCTCACCACTGCAACGCTAGGTCATGAGGTTAGCGAGCCAGACACATGTACGGAGCCCAGTCAACAATCCAAGGCACACGTCTCCAACTAATAGCTCAATCTCCAAACCTACACATCAACCTTCCGAAAATCTGAGAATGATTTGCCCAGCATTAATTACCTAACGCCAAGCATTAAATGCTCGGAATGGTAGAAATAATCATTCTGTTATTTGTAAAATTATACTTGTAACCCTCCCTCTTTTTTACAAATAAGAAGCGGTGACCATTGTAAAAGGGGAGAGAGAACTTTGCATGCAGAAACTCTACCTAGAAATCTAGGGAGCACTATACTCGAGGAGAAAACACTTCCATTGTACTAAAAAAACAACCTTCAGTTAGTAGTCAAAGCCACAATGGACGTAAGGGCCAACTTGGCTTTAGCTGAACCACGATAAAACTTCTGGTGTTTGCTATCTTTCCTCTCTCCCATTATTTCCCTTTTCTATTTTTTGCCACATTCTACTTGTAGTTAGGGGTGATATTGAACACAAACCTATTGACCAGATTTTGGTATCAACATTTTGGCTCTAGAAGGAGGGCTCCCACTACACACTCTTTGTCTTTTTGTTCCTGATAAATTGTTCTAAGCTGTTCTAAGCACAATGGTGAGAGGAAAAGCCACCAGGAGTACAGAAATCCCTACTGGCCAACCTAAAGGCCAAGTGTAGCAGCAGAACATAGTTGCCCGTTTGACAAGTGCCAATGTCGGCGCAGCTTCCTTCATCCAATAGTAGTTTGTGGCTTTCGAACTGATGAAGCTCACACTTGGCAACAATGCCAAGAAGCACTTGACCGACGCCAAGAAGCGCTTAAGAATACCATGAAAGAGTTGACGGATATGGTCAGAGCATTGGCCCAGGAGCATGCCTAAGGCGCACCAAGGTAGGGTAAAGTTGCTACACTCGAGGATGGACATTATCAATAGAGCCTCAGCATGAGGAACAAGCTAGAATCGAGCATCATAGAGCTAGTTCACTCCACTCATCTAACTCACAGTTGAGATTTGAAGTTCATCAAGTTTGGAAGGACAAGGGGGACAATTAACAAGGAGAAAGCTCACATCAAGACAAAAGCTCACATGAGACTGACCATGAGCAAGAGACGGACCATAACTCCTTTAGTCACGAGAACGGCAAAAGGCACAAGACCTCAGGCTAGCATTCTTGTAGCAAGCGAGATGAATGGAGTCGATGAACTTCAGCCATCGGTCTAGGCATTGAGATCCTATGATTGAAGAATTACTCCAGAGAATGGAGCAATTGGAGAAGAACTCTGTGTCTTAGAGCAACTGAGAATTCCACGAGCAGGGAACTCTGTTCTCTAACATAATCAAGACGGAGCTCCTCCCTCATAGGTTCAAGATTCCAAAGATTCCCTTGTACAATAGGGACAATGACCCCCTAGTCATTTAGATGCTTTTAATGTTCAGATGGACTTGCAGACCTCTAATCTGCTAGTGAAGTGTTGAGTTTTCCCTGCCATGCTTAGAGAAGTGCCACGAATATGGTTCAAAAGTCTCCTAGCTCACAGCATAAGGAGTTGGGAGGAATGTCAAATGAAATTCCTCAACCAATATAAGGTGTTAAAGAAACAACTCGCTCCATCCTGCCACTTAGCCACGGTCTTCCAGTGAAAAGATGAGTCGCTCAAGGACTACATCACCAGGTTCTAATAAGAAGTCAGCAATGTAGAAAACCTGTCAAATGAGAGTATCCTTATGGCAATCTTAGTCAGACTCTGGAAAGATAGGAAACTATACAAAGACATATACAAGTCCCCTATCAAGAGCTTGGGTGAGTTTTATGAGTGAGCCACTAAGGAGATCCAGTGGGAAGAAACCTCCGGTCCAAAGAAATTAAACAAGAAAGAGGAGGCAAGCACCTCCAATCGAGGTAAGAAAAGAAGTGGTGGTAGAGGTAGCAAAGAAGGCCAGAAGGGGGCTCCAGAGGCCAAACTACGAAGAAGGCTTGGAATAAACAATTTTAACCTTGAAGCTGATATGATACATATACCGTCTTGTCAGATACTTTAGATAGGATCTATGCAACTGAGAGGTATAACAAAGATTTTGATAAGCCCAAGCCCCTGAGAGCCCCCATTGAAAAGAGGAACCACAACAAATTCTACAACTACCACAACGAAGTTGGCCATAACACATTAGATTGTTGGGCATTGAAGGATGCAATTGAGGACCTCATTAAGAGAGATCGCCTAAGAAACTATATAGTGAGACCCCCAGGGTAGCAACCCCCACGTCCCCAGTAGCCTATGTCGTAGTGTCACCAAACTCCAGATCACAAGGAAGCACCCTCAATGAGGACCATCTTCACCATACATGGTGTACCTCACATCATAGGCACTTCAAGCCGCTCGCACAACCATTATGTGCAAGCTACAAGCCGTGTTCTCATGGAGAGTCATGTGGAATGTGAAAGACTCGCTAAGAAGGCCAAAGTAGCTTTAGACAGCATCTCGTTCACAAAAGAGGATGCAAAAGGAGTTCATTATCCCTATAATGATGCGATTATCATTCAGGCCAAGATTGGCAACGCTGAGGTAAGGAGGATAATGGTTGATACTGGGAGCTCCATGAATGTGATGTATAAGGGGTGCTTCGATCAGATGGGCATGAGCATGAATCAGTTGGACCCTTCACCCAAGCCCCTTTATAATTTCATGGGAGATGGAATATTCCCCGTGGGATGAATCAGACTCCCACTCACCCTAGGGGACCTCAACCGGTAAACAACTGTTATGGCGGACTTTTTGATTATAGACTGTTCCTTCACCTACAATCTGGTACTGGGGTGACCTACCATGAACGATTTCGATATGGTGACATCAACGAGGACCCTGACCATCAAATTCTCGACCCCGAATGGAGTTGGATGTGTGTGAGGGGAGCAATAAGTAACCCGATGCTATTATAAGAGTGAAGTTAAACTTGGGGTCCAAGGGAATAAGGTGAATGTAGTGTCTAGAGGAGAACCCCAAGCAACGAGTGTGAGAGGGGTTAGCTATGACTTTGACCCTAAAGAAATGGACATTAACTAAGCCACTGGACCAGTCAAGGAGCTTGAGGATGTACAAGTAAGCGAGGTGGATGAGAAAAGATGCCTTAAGTTAGGAAAATGCCTACCACCCGATGTGAAAGCACAACTTATAAATTTTCTCAAGGCAAATATAGACGTTTTTGCCTAAAACCATGAAGACATGGTGGGCATTGATCCGAATGTGATGTCGTATAGACTGAATATTGATCCCTGGGTTAGACCAGTTTTCCAAAAGAGAAGACCAATGATCGCTGAATGCTACGCAGCACTCAAAGAAGAGGTGGATAGGTTCTTAGAGAATAACTTCATCTAAGAAGCACATTACCCCACTTGGGTGGCTAATCCCATCCTCGTAAAGAAAAAGAATGGAAAAAGGAAAATGTGTATTGATTTTATCGACCTTAATAAGGCGTGCCCTAAAGATAGCTTCCCTTTGCCAAGGATAGACCAGCTCATAGATGTGACGGTAAGGCATGAACTTCTCAGCTTCATGGACGCCTACTCAGGATACAATCAAATTCCAATGGCCACGTAGGACAAAAAGTATACCTCATTTATAACTGATCGTGGGATATACTGCTGTAAGGCAATGCCTTTTGGGTTTAAAAATGCAGGGACAACCTACCAGTAGTTAGTAAACATGATGTTTCAAGAGCAGATTGGCAAGACCATGGAGGTATACGTTGATGACATGCTGGTAAAGTCCAAGCAGCTTGCCGATCACATCCGTGACTTAGAAGAGATGTTCCAAACCCTGAGAAGGTATTGGATGAAGCTAAACCCACACAAATGTGTGTTTGGAGTGGCCTCGAGCAAATTCCTCGATTTTATAGTCAATAATAGAGGAATTGAAGCAAATCCGAAGAAGATTAGAGCATTCCTTGATATGCATTCTCTCACCAGTCCAAAGCTTGAATGGCCAGGTCGTTGCACTCAGCAGATTCATTTTGAAGGCAACAGACAAATGCATCCCTTTTTTTGACGCCCTCAAGAGGGTGAAAAGGTTCAAATGGACCTCAAAGTGTGAGGTCACTTTTCAAGAGCTCAAGTCGTACCCCGGATGAGCACCTCTCCTATCCAAACTAAAAGAAGGTGAGAGATTGACTGCATACTTAGGGGTATCCCAGCATGCCTTGAGCGCAGCCCTAACACAAGAAAAGGGAGGAACTCAACTCCCCATTTACTATGTGAGCAAGATGCTACTGGACGTTGAAACATGATACTCACCCATGAAAAAGCTCATCTACTGCTTGGTCATTGCCTCGAGGAAGTTACGACCCTAATTCCAAGCCCACAGCATCAGGGTCCTAACCTAATTCCTACTAAGACAAGTCTTGTAGAAGGCAGATGCCTCAGGACAGCTACTTAAGTGGCAATAGAGCTCACCCAGCTCAATATCAAATATAAGCCCAGATCATCCATCAAGGGACAAGCACTAGCTAAATTTATTACTGAATTCATAAGACCCGTGCAAGAGGAGGTAGAAATTCTTAAGGCCCTGTGGTGGGAGTTATTCATTGATGGGTTATCCAATGACCAAAAGGCTGGGGTAGGGATGCTTCTCATTAGTCCAGAAGAACATAAGGTCTTTTGCGCTTTAAGATTTGGCTTTCAAGCCACTAACAATGAACTTGAGTACGAGGCTTTGTTGGCAAGTTTGCGGTTGGCCAGGGAGGTGCGAGCTAAAAGACTAAAGATTTTTAGCGACTCAAAACTCATTGTCTGCCAGGTGAAGGATGAATACCAAGCTTGAAGACTGAAGATGATGAACTATCTCCAGAAGGTCCAGGAATTGTTAGGATCCTTCCAGTAATACGAGATCAATTAGATCCTACAAGCCTAAAATGCATATGTTGATGCTTTAGCTTAACTATCCACCACTAAAGATCTCGATCTCTTAAGAACAGTTCCGATAGAACTCCTTCCATCCCCAAGTATTGAACAACAAGATGTCATGATGGTGATTACCAGAACACCTGACTCCTGGATGAATCTGATCCTGGACTACTTACAGAATAAAAAGTTACTTGAAGATAGACTTGAAGCATGACGTCTACGAGCTTGAGCAGCTAGATATTGCATCTGTGATGATGTACTTTACAAGAGAGGGTTCACGATGCCACTTCTGAGATATATAGATGGCAAAGACTATGATACTATCCTTGAGGAGATTCATATAGGTCATTGTGGAAACCATGTTAGGGGGCTATCCTTAGCCCAAAAGGCTCTTCAACAAGGATTTTACTGGCCATAATGAAGTAAGATGCTATAAACCTTGTTAAGAGGTGTGATAAGTGCTAAAGATTTGCAAAGGTGCCGTGAGCTCTGCCAACTTACCTGAAGCAAATGATTAGTTTGTGACCATTCGCGAACTGAAGAATGGACTTGATCGGACCACTTCCTAAGGCTCAAGGGAATTGCAAGTATGCAATAATGGCTGTGGACTACTTCACCAAGTGGGTAGAGGTGAAGGAACTTGCCGAGATCTCATCTTCCAAGGTCAAAAAGTTCGTGTGGAAGAACATCATCTGCAGGTTCGGAGTCCCTCAGTAGATTGTAACCGATAATGGGACTCAATTTACTAGTGAGTAGTTCATCAAGTTCTGTGACAACCTCAAAATCACTAAAAGTTTCATAGCCATGACCATCCTTAAGCCAATAGGAAAGTAGAAGCAGTTAACAAGATCATTAAGAGGATCTTGAAAACTAAACTAGAAGCTAAAGAGGGAGCCCATGTGGACTAATTACAGGCAGTGCTATGGGCCTACAAGACCACGCCTTGCAGTTCCACAGGGGAAACCTCCTTCTCGATGGTATAGGATGCGAGGCAATGATCCCAGCAGAACTTAAGGTCACGATGCATCGAAGAATTGCTTTCAACCCAGAAGATAATGATCGGTTGTTTGCTACAAACCTAGACATTGTGGAACAAGTGAGAGAAATAGCTAGCCTCAAGGTTGCCACTCACCAATGGCACATAGCAAGATACTACAACCACAAGGTGTGAGCTCAGAAGTTCAAACCTGACGATCTTGTCCTACATCTTATTCTTCCTGGTGCACATAAGCCCAGTGAGGGGACTTTAGGACTAAATTGGGAAGGTCCATACCTCGTCAAAAAGGTCATAAGCGATGGAGCCTCCCATCTAGTGAACATGAGTGGGGTGGAGTTCCCCCAAGCCTGGAATGCTGAGCACCTCCACCATTATTATCAATAAGTATCTTAGTGTATAAGAGTTAGTTCATTGTAAATATGTATATGATTCTTTAAATTCTTTATGGAATAAAATTCGAAGAAAATTCTATCTAAAGTTATGAGTTGTGCGATGCAATAATGTCGATGTAGAATGTTGAGTTCTCATCCTAACATAACTAAACAAGTTCTCACATTCAAGCATAAAAATAATGAAGAAAAATATGTTCAACTTCCATTACAATAAAGTCACTTCATACAAAATGTTTGCAAAGTTTGTCATAAACCATAGGAAAGAGAAAAACAAAGTTACAAAGTTCATATCTTAAGAGGTTGGAGCCTTAGGAGCTAAGCTTTCGTCGAACTGAGGGTCAAAAGTAGGAACACTAGGAACTTCAATCGCTGGGGCAGCATCAATGACTTGAGAGCTACCTTTTCCCTAGATGGCAACTTCAGTAGGAGGGACTTCAACCCTGGCACTCTGTCCTTTCCTCATAGAGCCGGCCTTAGCAACTCTCCTTTTATAGTGATCCATGGCTTCGAGAGCTTGGGGGCCGAAGAAGGAGAAGTTTAGCTCAGGATATCGCTCCCACAAAGTGAAGAAGAATGTAGCACAAGTCCTAGTCCTTGCTTCCCTGGCCGCTTTCACCACCTGGAAGGATGTTTCTGCTTTGGCTTTGGTCGTTTCCTCCTTAGCAGGCTAAAGTTATCTCTTCAATATCTCCTATTCTTCAGGGGCAGCCTCAACTCGCTAATTTGTGGACTTCGCATTTTGCTCAATGGTATTAGGCACTTTCATTGCTAACTGCAAACGTGACTGGGCTTCATCCAGCTCTATTCTCACCTTGTTTAGGTCGTTGGTAGCAAGGCCAAAGTTTATCTCAACAACCTCCAGACGTTTTGCCTCACAAGATAGTGTAGTCTCCAACTCTTTACCTTTCTCCCTGAGCTCCAGACCTCAACTATTTTAACTGCTAACTTGTTCACAAGAATGGACTTTTCATCATCCTAGTCTTGGAGTGCTTCCTTAATCTTCATCAGAATTAGTAAGCTCTACAAGAACAAACAAGATTAGACTACGAAGTAGATAAAGTGACTTAGACAAGGAACAATACTTACCACCAAATCGTGACAGGCTACATACCCTACCAGCCTCCCAATGTTGAATTCCACAGCCTCCAGAATGCTGACTTTGCCGCTGTAACCTAAGATCATGCTCAGGTTTTCAACAAAGGTCCAAGCATACCATTCTGTCTTAGAGCTAGGCTCGACCAACAGCCTCACAGTCTCAACCTCTGATGTTGTGTGTTTATGAGAGTTCACTTTCTTTTTCCCTTTGTCAACCTTCCACTTCTTTGGAGGAGGATCGGAAGGACTGGCGATGTCAGCTGCCACTACTTCTTCAGATCGCAGTGTGGGGGCTGGTCTTGGTGAAAGGACTGTAACAGAAGCAGCTGGAACAGCTGGTTGCTTTGAGATGATAGGGGTCGCTTTGATCTCGGGGACTGGGGGCTGGCCTATAACAGCTGAAGTTGATTCAATCTCATGGGCCAAAGTGGCTTCATCCTCTCTATCCGAGGGCGGCATCCTCAAAATAAGTTCCATAATTTTGTCATAATCATCAAAGTTTATGAGCCTAACCTCCATCAATCGATAAATTCTAACCTCCTATGTGACATCGGTGCCTTGCATTGGAGCAAGCTTGTAATAACAGAGGATGCTTTTATTAAACCAAAAGTCATTCTCGAGGTCATCGTACGTCATGAACTGATTTAAGACCTCCATCTCCTTGGCCCCAACTATTGACTGCCTATCGGTCCTGTCTACAAAATCAAGTAAGGTCAGAATCAATAGTAAATATCAAAAAGCTATTAAGTTTACTCATACCCAGCCCACCTACCCAAAAGAAGAACGAAATCAAAATTCTTAAGATAGTGTAGTAAGGGGCACGAAATGTAAAACTAGCAAAACTTATGACACCCCGCATTGGACTTCCCCTTTGCATCCCCCTTCGGTAAGATGCTCTTATACAGCGTTTGTAGAGCCGAAAGGTAGTAAAGCCCATCCTCCGAGTTCGCGCACCTCAGATCGTACAAATAGCACAAAGTTTCAGGTGATGGTGGAGGAAGGTCATTGCCCATATGGATCAGGGCTAGCGAGATAAGTGAAGTATATGAGTTTGGTGTTAGTTGGAATGGATTAAGTTTTATTTTGTTCAAAAAGTTAATAATGAAGGGCTGTATGGGAAATCTTAATGCCGTTGTGAGGTATGGAAGAACAATAGCTACGAAGCCCCAAGGTGGATGAGGAGCGTAGTCATCCAGAGCAAGAACCATGGCACTACGCCCTTTAGGAATTCAGCACGATTGAATTGTGGTTTGAACGTCATGAAGATGCATAGTTGAAGAATGTAGCTTGAATACGTGACGGTCAAGGCATTGGCCTACAGCGGTCTCTCGGCCTTCAGTGTGTTCTAGACGAGTGCTCAAGTCCATAGCAACCTCCCTCCCACTCGAGGTCGCTTCGTCAGTACATCGTATGACCCCTGCACTTTGGGATGAGTTTGGTTAGTCATCTTCGCTCCTAATTATATGACGGTGACATGCATGACCTGCTCCAATCTACACAAAGAAAAAAAGGTTGGTCAGGTCAATAAGAGCAAACCATACCAAAGACTAAGACTAACAACCTTCCCTACATTGCAGGCCATGCACACCCCAAGTCTCTGCATTGATAACCTAGATTCTAGCAGATGGAGGGGGCACTCCGGTTGAATCGCAGAACTCCAAAAGACTAAAATCAACGTCCAAAATCCTAAAGCCTACTGGTAGCCTAACTTCTTTGATCCAAACAAAACAAAGCATCTAAATCATCTCTACCTATCAACATTATTGTCTCCTAACTAGTCATGATCAAGTCCCTTATTCCCTAAGAAAGAGGAAAACGTAGAAAAAATGCAAAGATAGAAGAGACGTACTATGACTAATGGAGGTAGAAGGTTCAAAAGTTTAGCTAATGACCAGAAAAGTGGATTGGACTAGATGAAAATCAATGATGGAGGAACTGCATAGTAACCAAGGGAACAAACGAGCAAAGGAAACTACAACTCTGAAAGTTTTCAAATGGCAAGTTGAGAGGGAGAGAGAAGGCACTCTCAGCTTATAAGGGGCGCAATCCCATCATTGGATCAAAAGGGCAATTAGTTACTCATGATTAAACAGTCTGGGGAGGACAACGGCTAGCTCATGATGACGCGGTTAGAAATCAAAAAGTCGCACATGAGACAAAATGAGAGTGCCAAATGTCTTATTGAGGTTGTAGATCACGTAGCACTGGATTATAATAGCAATTCGAGACCTCGCATCCAAGGAGTGCTCCACGCACAAAAACCTTACACAAACAAGTTTAAGACATTGCGTACAAGAAGTGCTAGCCATGCATAAAAATTTTATACAAGCTGCATCCAAGGAGTGTTCCATGCACAAAAACCTTACACAAACAAGTTCAAGACCTCACATCCAAGGAGTGCTCCATGCACAAAAACCTTGTGTGAACAAGTTCGAGACCTGGCATCTAAGGACTACTCCACACACAAAAACCTTATGTGAGCCACATCCAAAGAGTGCTCCATGCATAAAAACCTTGTGTGAACAAGTTCAAGACCTCACGTCCAAGGAGTGCTCCACACACAAAAACCTTACGCGAGCCTTATCCAAGAAGTGCTCTACACATAAAAATCTTGCGCGAAGAAGTTCAAGGCATCACATCTAAGAAGTGCTAGCCACGCACAAAAATGTTGCACGAGCCGCGTCCAAGGAGTGCTCCATGCACAAAAACCTTGCACGAACAAGTTAAAGACAACGTGTCCAAGAAGTGCTAGCCACGTATAAAAATCTAGCGTGAGTCATGCCTAAGGAGTGCTCCATGCATAAAAATCTTTCGCGAACAAGTTCAAGACCTCGTATCCAAGAAGTGCTAGCCACGCACAAAAATCTTACACAAGCTGCATACAAAGAGTGCTCCACGCACAAAAACCTTATGCAAACAAGTTCAAGATCTCGCGTCCAAGAAGTGCTAGCCACACATAAAAATCTTGCATGAGCCACATCTAAGAAGTGCTCCACTCACAAAAACCTTGCACAAACAAGTTCAAGACCTTGCATCCAAGGAGTGCTCCATGCAACAAAACCTTGCATGAACAAGTTCAAGACCTGGCATCCAAGGAGTGCTCCACACACAAAAACCTTGTGTGAGCCATGTCCAAGGAGTGCTCCACGCACAAAAATCTTATGTGAACAGGTTCAAGACCTCATGTCCAAGGAGTGCTCCACAAACAAAAACCTTGAGTGAACAAGTTCAAGACCTCATGTCTAAGGAGTGCTCCACAAACAAAAACCTTGCGCGAGCCGCATCTAAGAAGTGCTCCCTACACAAAAACCTTACGTGAACAAGTTTAAGACATCGCGTCTAAGAAGTGCTAGCCATGCATAAAAATCTTGCACGAGCCATGTCCAAGGAGCGCTCCATACACAAAAACCTTATGTGAACAAGTTAAAGACATCACGTCCAAGAAGTGCTAGCCACGCATAAAAATCTTGTGTGAGTCATGTCCAAGGAGTGTTCCACACACAAAAACCTTGCACGAACAAGTTCGAGACCTTGTATCTAAGAAGTGCTAGCCACGCACAAAAATCTTGCATGAGTCATATCCAAGGAGTGCTCCACACACGAAAACTTTACATGAACAAGTTCAAGACCTTACATCCAAGAAGTGCCAGTCACGCACAAAAATCTTGTTTAAACCGGCATGACTGACTAGTCATACAAATGGCACCTATTCTTTAAGTTGAAACTTGTTGATTTAAGCCGATTGGCTTGTATTTTACTCTTATAACAAGGGTTAATTATCTTGTGAAACATTTCTCATAACAATTATTGAGTTATGATTTTGTAGGAGTTACTCATGTTGCCATCAACAACCAATTGGGTCAATGATATAACAAGTTTACAAAGGCAAAAGATACAAGCATAATGCTTGAAGTTTTATTAAAGGACATCCTTCAATGAGGCAGATTTACATAAGAAAATCTCACATATAAGAATAAAGCAAAAACCTGAAGTCACTAATTCAACAAGAAGAGGGAGAACTAGCCTCTGGGAGACGAACTCCCATCAAATGAAACATCTACCAGCACAGCTGCTCCTACTTATAGCCTTTCTCGGCTAACGATTCCTTTCCTGACTCAAACCCTAAGCAATTCAAAAAGGAGTCAGGAATCTAGCTAGCAAGTTTGAACTTCATGAAAAAGTAGTGAAGAAATAATCTAAGATCAATAAAGGAGCTCTCAGGAGCCAACAAGAGAAGTTATCTAGGGAAGCCATATGCAACGGGCCATTCACACCCCCAAATCCTTTACAACGGATCATACACACCCTGAGGAGCTTCACCGGAAGCCAAACTGCTGAAAGTGTAAAGGGTTTAACTAAAGCATCCATCAGGCAATCTCATGGAGAAACAAGAGAGCTCCATAGGCTTTATAAACTAGTTCGGGTCCATTAAGTGACCCAAAGGACATTTGGCTATTCTAGATCAGACGATCCAAAAAAAATGAGATCGCCACATCAATGGCTGAAAACTATGTACAGTGAAGGGTATGGCCTAAAGCAAGAGAAATGAAAGCCTAAAAGATAGAAAAAACAACACAACAATCTGAGCATGAAGACTTATCCATCCTGCATATTGTAGACAAAGACTTTGGCTACCAGTTGCACCTCCCAACCCGTAAAGCAAGCTGAGAGTTAAGGGGCTTATGTTATGGACATTTTCTGGAAAGCACGACTTAGGCCGGCCAAGGTCCAAGAGGAGATATGGCTAACTGAATAGAGGCCCAGATTGGGGATCAAGGTCACTTAGTAAGGGTTCCAAGTTGTTGGGCACAAGCTGAAGAAGTCAAGTAGCATTGCAGTAAGGAGTGTAGCTTGTTAAAGAGGCCCTCAACCCATCAATGGGAAGGCTAACACCCCAGCTGTCCTTGAGGAGAATGACCAAGCAAGAATAGCGAGGTCAACCAAAGTTCCAGCTCGCTCACCAACACAATGCCAGGTTGCAAGGTTAGCGAGCTGGACACGTGTATGAAGCCCAATTAGCAATCCAAGGCACACATTTCCAATTGACAGCTCAGCCTCCAAACCTACACATTAGCCCCCTAGGAATCTGACAATGATTTGTCTAGCATTAATTACCCAACACTAGGCATTAAATGCCCAGAGCAGCGAAAATAATCATTCTGTTATTTCTAAAATTACACTTGTAACCCTCCCCCTTTCCATGAATAAGAAAGGGTGACCATTGTAAAAGAGGAGAGAGAACTTTGCACATAGAAACTCTGCTAGAAAATCTAGAGAGCACTTTACTTGGTGAGGAAACACTTCCATTGTACTCAAAAAACAACTTTCAGTTAGTAATCAAAACCACCGTGGACGTAGGGGCCAACTTGACTTTAGCCGAACCACAATAAAACTTCTGTTGTTTGTTGTCTTTCCTCTCTCTCATTATCTACCTTTTCTGTTTTCTTCCATATTCTACTTACAGTTAGGGGTGATATTGAACACAAACCTGTTGACCAGATTTTGGAGTCAGCATATATATATATGAGATATTCAAATCATTTTGAAGAAAAAAATCCATTGTCCATTACAAGGATAACAAAAAATAAAAATAACATATACAATATATTTCAACGATTCATAAAGAAAAAATGAAGTACATTCAACAATTCAAGATGAAAATTCTAATTTCCCTTCATCATCATCATCCTCATTGTTATCGTCATTTTCTATGGAATCATCAAAATCACTCATTTCTTCATTTTCAATCAAATTATCTTTGGATAAGGATTCAAAATCTAATTCATAATCAATTTCATGATCACCTTCACTATCCATATCTTCATAACTTTCCACCTCCTGGCTATAATGTTTTTCTTCAAATTCATTTGTTTCAAAACATAATCCTTCCAGCATATCATCTAAGTTTATAGTATGATTATGTGACACATCATCCAGCTAGTAAGCTACATCTAGGGAATCAATGGTACTCCTAGCATTTATCTTACAAATAGCCAATCATTCAAATCTTTCAATCTTTTAAGCTTTAAGTTTTTGCTTGGATATTCTACATAGTATACTTGTTGAGATTGTTGTGCTAAAATGAAAGACTTATACTTTGAATATTATTTTTTTTCTATGAACCTTAACTAGACCATATTGATTATAAACCTTCCATCCATAACCCAATTGAGGATCAAACCAATCACACATGAACAATATAATCCTAGTGTGTTTAGGACTCGAATTATGGTACTTTAACTCTATAACCTCTTTTAACATACCATAGTAATCACTCTCATGATCATTGTAGTTTGTCCTTTTTATACACACTCCACTATTCATTGTAGCCTTACTTGACCCATAAGTTAAAGTGTGAAATCTATAGCCGTTGACATATATTAAGGCCATGTGTGAACCTTTCGACAAGGACCAATCACAAGATCTTTCAAATGACTATCTACAATACCGTTGGCTGGATCAAGTACTTAATTAAAAGATCATTAATTTATGAGATAATTAAATTGGCATTCATCAAATTAATATTGAATATATCAACTAATGAATTCTTACATAGTTTTACAACCAATAAGAAAAATCATTACTAATCTTCAACTCTATCTTTTCTGATGTAAGATTTGGATTTTCCTCATGCAACTGATTTTTAAAGATCCTATAATGTATTCATCATTATAAATTTTTATGTTCCAAGAAATAATAGTGACAATTGTCATGATGGTAGCTTTAATTGAAAACTTATCCCACAAATGGTTGAATCTCATTACAATTTAATAAAATATATATTATGCCTACCTTAAGCTCTACATCTATCAAATAGCATATTCTTTCCTTTCCAACCCCTCATCCCATCATCATTTCATTCAACTTGACTTGATTTGGTTTGGATGTGTGATTCAAAGTAGAAAGAACAAAATGTAGGACTCTCTTTAATAATGTATGCTTCACAAATAGAACCCTAAACTTAAGTTTTATTTTTGACCTTCTTTTTTAAATGATGCACAAACCTGTAAATACTAAGTTAATATTTTATTCAACATATATAATTGTCAAGTAAGTAAAGAAAAGTGTGAATCTTCACCTCTCAAATAGATGCATCCACTTGTATTGAACTAGCCCACCAACTTTTGCGTCATATGGCAAATGTTTGATTGAATTAAAAAACCCAAAGGGAAAAATCTTTTCCAATTTGCACAATATTATAACAACATTTGCTTTTATTTTCTCCATTTCATCCATCATCAAAACAAAAAAGCATAGATCCCTAAAGAATAGGCCCACTTCAGTCAAAAGATTCTAAATTGGCTCAGGTAAGAAGTCCATAAATGCTATTAGTAGAAGCCTTTCCATAAACACATGGCAATCACAAATCTTCATTTTTGAAAGCTTACACTCTTGTAAATCCACACATTTGGATAAATTTGAGCAATAACCATCAGGAAGGCACAAATCTCTTACTCATTCACATACTAGCTTCCTTTGCTCCTTTGTTAAAGCAAATGGAGCTTTGGGTTTCATGATCTTCCCCTTTCTAATACCTTTAATTCTAAATCAAGATGACCACAATACATTATCATGTCTTTCCTAACTTTCAAGCTATCTTTTGTTTTGCCTTTCACATCCATTCGAAAATATACTTCTTTTTGTCCAATTGTGTTCTTCTCCAAACCCTGATAACTTATTCATTTTGCTCCCACTAACTTTTGGCAAGTTAAAAACTTCTTCCTAAATATCTATCTCATTCAACCTTGATAGAAGGAAAGAATTTTCAACCTTACCTTTTTGGAAAGATTTCTTATGCTTTCGAAAATGATGATTCCTTTCTAAATCATGACGATGACAACTAAAGAATGGAGTTTTTCTACCTTCCTTCAAGTAAAAGGCTTTGCTACACTCCATACATATGGAAAATGACAAAGTACCATGCGTACTACATCTAGACAATATGCCATAAGCTAGAAAGTCATTAATCATCCACATTAGAGTTGCTTACATTTGAAAGTTCTATCTTCTATAGACATCATATGTTTCAACTCCTACTTCTCACAACTTCTTCAATTCATCAATTAGAGGTTGTAGGTATAAGTCAGTATTTTGTCCAGGATTTTTTGCATTAGGAATTATAAGAGTTAAAAATAGATGCATGTTTTTCATGCATAACCCAGGTGGCAGATTGTATAGTGTGATAATTACAGGCTCACAAGAATATAAATGCATAGAGTATCCATAGGGAGTAAAACCATCTAATGAGAGAGCAAGCCTAACATTCTAAGGGTCAATAGCAAAAGACAGATAACACTCATCAAATATTTTCTATGCAGTTCCGTCACTTGGGTGACACATTACCTCAGGTTCTCAATGAGTTTCGTTATGCCATGTCATGTGTTTTGCAGTTTTTGAGGGCATATATAGTCTTTGCATCATTTACCTTTCCTTTTAGGTTTATACTAGGGATGATGACAAATTGAACACTCAATTCTATCCTTTTTCTCTTTATATTATATCATACAACCACTGCACACATCAATCTTCTCATACCCTTGGCCAAATTTTTATACCATTTGCCTAGTCTTGTAGAAACCTTTAGATAACTTTCCTTGAGTAAAAACTCTTTGATTACATACAAAAAATGATTAAAAACAATTGACACTTAATTTGTATTCTGACTTGATATTTAACAATCTTGACATTACTAACAATGAAGTGTATGTTTTACAATCCTCATACAATGGCTCCTTTGCGGCTCTCAACAAATCATAAAATTCTTAAACATCTATATTTGAAGCATCTTTATATTAAAAAATAGGGTTGAAACTAGGCCAACTACTCCAATCACCATATCACGATAGGGATTACAAGGTGCACTTCTTTCATTACCTAAACCCATACAACTTCTAAAAGAGACCACATTGTCAATGAAGGGCTCTCCATGTGAAATTCATTGGTAATAGTCAGCAACAAAACCATGCCTATATAGGTGCTCCTTCTTGTATTCTATATGCTAAAACACTCTATTTTGACAATTAAGGTAAGGACACCTAATCTTCCCAATAGACACAAAATCTAGACGTGATTGTGAAAATTCTATAAATTCATTTACACCAATTATGAAGGCATCACTCAAATATTTGTCTCCCTATAATCATCAGGTGTACATCCATTCTCGCTTCGTTCTATCCATGCCTCCTATATGTGATTTGACATAACTAGTTCTAGATAAAGAAGTCTTGACAAATATAAAGAATGCAATTCTAGGCTTTACTTCCA
>JANHAO010000915.1:0-36382 GCA_026873985.1 Saraca asoca
GAGCAAGATTTGTTTCTTAATTCTGTATGTGGATGATATTTTGCTTGCATCCAATGATAAGGGTTTATTGCATAAGGTGAAACAAATTCTCTTTAAAAATTTTGATATGAAGGATATGGGTAATGCTTCTTATATCATAGGCATAAAGATCTTTAAAGACAGACATAAAGGTATTTCGGGTCTGTCACAAGAAACCTACATCAATAATATTTTAGAGAGATTTCAGATGAAAGATTGTTGACCAAGTATTGCCCCCTTTGTTAAAGGAGACAAGTTTAATTTGAACCAATGTCCTAAGAATGATTTCAAAAGGGAGCAAATGAAGAACATCCCTTATGCTTCAATTGCTGGCAGTATAATATATGCTCAAGTCTGCACCAGACCTGACATAGCATTTGTTGCTGGTATGTTAGGAAGATATCAGAGTCATTTAGGTATAGACCACTGGAGAGCTACCAAGAAATTTTTAAGGTACCTTCAGGGGACGAAGGACTACATGCTTATGTACAAATGAATGGATAACCTGGAGATAATTGGTTATTCAGATTCAAACTTTACTGGCCGTGTTGATTCATGTAAATCAATATCTGGATACATTTTCATGCTTGTTGATGGAGCGGTATCATGGACAAATGTGAAGCAGACTTTGACAACTACTTCCACTATGGAGGCCGAGTTCGTCTCTTATTTTGAGGCTACGACGCATGGTGTATAGATAAAGAGTTTCATTTCTGGGCTTAGAATAATTGATTCTGTGTCTACATCATTAAAGATATTTTGTGACAATTCAACTATAGTCTTTATGGCTAAGAATAATAAGAGTGGTAGTCGAAATAAGTATATCGACATTAAGTACTTAGCCGTAAGAGAACATGTTATGAATAAATCAGTGGTCATTGAGCATATTAGCACTGAATTAATGATAGCAGGTCTTTTGACAAAAAGCATGCCACCATTTAGGTTTAAAGATCTTGTAGAGCGCATGGGCCTTGATCCTTTAGTTTGATTTCATTGGATGAGATAATGTTATTTTAATGAAACTTTACTTCAGTCATGGTGTTTCTCATTTTTGTTTTATATAAATGCATATGCTTATTGTTCGAGAAATATCAATTAAGTTGGACCTAGAGTAAACATAGGGTTTATTCATTTGGTATTCTGGACTAATGTTAGATGCAAATGCATGTGATACATGAAATATAATACTTATTATAAGAGGAACTATTGCTATGATTCATGTATTTGTTTCTTACCTTGGAAAATCCTGGTATAAATATTGGTCAAGTAGGAGAATGTTAGATAAGGTTGTAACAAACCCGTAATACGGGCTTCCAAAAATATAGGAAAAATAGGTATAAACCTTATTTCCTTTAAATGGCCAATATATTAGGATAAGGATTTGCAATTAAGATTAGATAAGTCTCAGAAAATTAAATCTAAAAAAACTCTCAATGATGGGCTGAGAAAATCTATAAAAAAGGGTGAAAGGGTCCCCAATACTATCAAGAAATCCATACGGTAGAACATCATCGTTCTAAGAATATTGAAGGGCATTGGAAGTTTCCAGTACGTAGGAAACAACAAGCAAAAAGGAATCACGAAAAAGAAGAAAGGAAAAGGAACTGCATCAATGGCCGGAGGTAACGAATCAATCCAACTTCCACTATAGCTATACTTTTGATTCGTTTTTGTAATTAGAATGCATTAGAATAAAGATAAAATGCATAACAGATATTAGTTCCCCCTCATCTTATAAATGTATTTTTGTGAATTGCACATCATCCATTTTTTATGTTTTTTTTTTATAGTAAACATAATATCTGGTCTAATTTTATTTTTATATATATAAAAATACTGGCTAATATGTCCTCAAATATAATTAATCTAATATCTCTCGTTTGTTTATAAGGATACTGACACCATTATTATGTTTTCAAAATTTTATAATTAATATTAATAACTTTTTATTTTTACATTTATTATAATTATCCGTACCTCTTTTCACTTGCAAAGTTAAAATATATGAAAAATATTAACATAAATTATTAAACTCCACTTTAATAATATCAAAGATAACTAGTTGAAAAAATTGAAAAAAAAATTGTTTTAAAATCACAAATTAAAACCTTCAAATAATGTCATAAACAAACCAGCTCTACAAAAATCATACTAGACGAGAATGTGCTACCTACATTTGAAACTCAAGTAGCATCTCTCAATAAAGAATAGATCTTCTTATTTGTTCCATTGTATATTCACTTCTCAGGTTTCTCTTCTTTATAAAGCCGAAAAAATCATTAATTTTTTGTATCTTTTGTGTCCATTGCACTGGCACTATTAAAATTGAAAAGTATGCATTTAATGATGTTAAGATGGAGTTTAACGATCGACTTCAACATTTTTCATTTATTTTAATATTATTAGTGAAGGAAAAAACTAATAATTATAATAAAAATAAAAATGAAGAACTATTAATACTAATTATAAAATTTAGAAATATAATAATAATGTCCGCATATGGGACTAATCTCTTTTGTCAAACTAGTTGATATTTATACGGACTATAACAGAGATAGGCCCCCATAACATATGATTTAGGCCCATGCCGGGCCTTGGGGGTTCAATTCCAAATAATCTTCTTGTCACTGTGATCTGTATGACATTTTCCACCACATTTGAAAGAAAAAAAAAGAGAGAGAGACTGTATTTGTTGCGAAGGAAGAGACATCAGAAAGAAGACTTAATTTTTGTCTGTTTTTATGTATTTCAAATTTTATATGTTCAAAACAAGTTGCGATGAAAATTGTTGCTGTACATAAGAAGCGGCACTTGAGTACATGTATAAAGAGATCTCTTAAATAAAGAATTCAGAAATTAATTCCTACAAACAAGGTATATGATTTTCATATTCCTAACAAAGAATTGTTTTTCTAGTACTTGCAAGCATAATAACCTGCGTTAAACATGTGTTTGTTTCTTAGTATTGTTGATCACTAGAAGTGTTGAAGCACATCTTAATTCATTTTCCAGTTCTTTGTTTTCTAATCTATCCATCTGCCTCGCTTCATTCCAAATTAATGGCACTTCTGGGAATCAGAGTCATTTTGTTCTTCTCGATGTTGGCTTCAGTATCAATGCTGGGTTTGATGTCCACAATCGGAGAAAATAATCTCAGAGATGGTTCTCAGTGCTTCTAAATATGATGCAAAAGTGCCAGCTCGTATCTTCAGAATGTTCTTCCATGACTGTTTCGTAAGGGTATATGTCCTCTCTATCTCAACCTTGTACACACAAATATAAGTTAAAATTAATGCATGCATGGTAGAGATGTGATGCATCAATATTGTTGGACTCAACTCCCAGAAACAAAGCAGAGAAAGATGGCCCTCCTAATATCTCACCTCGATCTTTCTACGTTATTGTTGATGCAAAAGCCAAGCTCGAGAAGGAATGCCCTCACATTTTGTCTTGTGCTGATATACTTGCCATCGCTACTAGAGATGTGGTAGCCATGGTATATACAACACCACAGACCCCTTCAAGTACAAACCTTCTACTTTGTTTAAAGGAATGGTTACATATATTACACATTATTACAAGTAAATTAATTTGTTTTCTCTCAAATTAATTTTTTGAAATCTCAAGATTT
Source organism: Saraca asoca (assembly GCA_026873985.1). Classification (NCBI taxonomy): domain Eukaryota; kingdom Viridiplantae; phylum Streptophyta; class Magnoliopsida; order Fabales; family Fabaceae; genus Saraca; species Saraca asoca. The sequence goes on from JANHAO010000915.1 coordinate 3,650, forward strand.
TCTTTCTTAATTTGTAAAGAATTATTATTGAAACTCTTTCGTTGGAATAGATCAGCCTTTGGGGTGGTGACTAGTGGAGAAGTAATATGCACAAAGAACAATATTAGTAGTAAATAATGGAAGTGGTTTGTTGAGTGCACTCCAACGTCTAAATTAGTTTTAGAAGTAGAATTTCGACATTAGTAGTGAAGATGATATGTAAAGAAAGTACCTTGGTGGTCAACTGCCTTCATGTCTCCCCTCCCTTCTCTAAATTCCAAAAAGACGTTTTACACACTCTGAATGTCTGCCCGATCCAACTTACTTGGAACACGTGGGTCTTCCTTCTTTGCTTCGAAGTACTAAGCATTTAGCTACACCTCACCCCCAGTGTGGCAACATTGTTTTTCTTTTTCACCTATTCTTAGCAAAAACTTGAAGGTTGGATTCACTTCATCCAACAATTGGATAGGGTTTATAAACAACATTCTCACTAGCATTCGATCTTGGAAGCAATCATTTTTCAAGGTTTGAGCAATCAAGGGTTTTCACCATTTCTTTCTTCAAGATGGAGATGCTTTTATCTTATGAAGTAGACTGCTCCTATGAAGTCGTTCACTTGAGGACTTTACCAATAATGAGCAAGATCTCATTGTTCGGTTATTAGAGTTGGAGTCATTTAACACCCAATATGTCCTTCATATATACTTTTGCTTTATCCTTCCTTTGCTTTTTTTTGTATTTATGCTTACTAATTCCACCTTTTTCTTCTTGAATTCTTGGTTGAATGAAAAAGTCATTGAGATCTACCAATCAAAGATGGATCCAAAATGGCTAGAAGAGATCCACACCTTAGCTCTGGCCAAGAAGAAACCTATTGTCCTACTCGTAGCTCAGATCAAGGCTCCCGTTCCAAAGCCAAGTTCCAAAGTTACGAGTGGCCCTTCTTCTCTTGGTTGTTTGAAATCTTATTTTGCTCGTGCGAAAGCTTTGTCTTCGCATAAACACTAGGACCCTTCTGGCAACCCTTCTAAGGGTAAGAGTAGCAGCTCTTTCAATGTATTTGCTTCCTCCACCAAAAAGATTAAGTTGGGTGCTTGGTCAGAGCTCATGCCAGTCAACATTCTCAAGGGGAGTAGCTTCAAATTTGATACCATGATAATTTATGGTACAAAGATGTAAACTATGGTTCCTTCTTGAGGGATTAGTTGCTCTTTCCAATCAATCAGGATCAGAATGACTCTTTTATGAGGGATCATGGCCCTATTCTTCTTTTGAAGTCTTTGGTTGCTCAAATTGACCATTTAGCCTTTATTTTCTTATCCATTCCTGTCTTGGCCTAGCAGAGAAAGAGCATCTTGAAAACAACTCAGGCGTTGTTGGAGGGCTTAAGAAAGGATGTAGAGGCAAAGTCTAGGGAGCTAGCAAATCATGACAAAAGCATTCATGACCTTACCAACCACATAGTTAAGTTGGTGAAGGAGAAAGATGCTTTGTCCGTGAAGAGTGAAAAACTCAACGGGTTACTTTCCTAAAAATATAAGATTTAGAGGATAAGTAGAGGAGGCGAGAGAATGATTGAATGACCTTTCCTACAAAAGAGAAGAAGCTTCGTGATGATGTTCAAGAAGTGGTGGAAAAGCTCAATTAACTTATGTTTTAGGATGCATTTGACCAAGTTATTCATCAAATTAAGCATTTAAACTCTGACTTGGCTATTAATGCTTTAAAATTTGATAAGGACAAGTCTTTGGAAGATATCTTGAAGGAACTTGATCGATCCTAACTGTCTATATTTTAGATTTTTTTAGCTTTTGGCAATGTAACCTATTTTGGTCTCTCAACCTCTGAATATAAATATTTTATCTTTCCTGAGCCATTTATATGTTGGTGTTTTTATTTTTCTTTTGTCTTAGCTTACAACAGGCTCCTTATCATTTATTTTTAGCAAGTAACATTGTTTACCATTGTTTGACATTAAATGGGTCACCTGTCTTTGTGATTTTTTCTTACTCTTTTTTTGAGGTTTAATGAGTCGTTTTCTTCTATTCTACCTTCTAGAGCCAAGAGGGTTTTCTAAGTCTTCTTGTGTTGCTATATTAATTGTTGGTCGATCGTTTTGACTTATAACGAGTTTAGTTTATTTTTATGCCAACTGCTATTTGAACCAAAGTGTCAAATTTTACCTTAGTTTTTTGCGCTAAGAGGACTGCTTGGGTTTGAGTAGTACTAAATGAGCTGCTCAGATTTAGATAGTACTAATGGGACTACTCAGGTTTAAATAGTATCGAGGGGATTGCTGTGTTCTAAATAGTATTGATAGGACTAATCTAGTTTAAATGGTATCAAGCAAACTACTTAGGTCTAAATAATATTAACATAACTACCTGGGTCTAAATAGTATCGATGGGACTGCTCAAGTTTAAATAGTATAACATTCATTTCAAAATGAATAGTAAAGATTCCTCATTTTCATTTCCTATTTCAACTTTTATTTACATGTTCTGCCAATTAGCTAGATTTCAAACTTACATGATATACTTTGAGGTATGTTGCATTCCAGGTACATAAGAGAGGTTTCTCTTTGATAGTTTGAAGATGATATGGATCGTTTGACAAATTATTTTTTTTAACTTGTAAGGTCTTTCCTAGGATAGCACTAATTTTCCTTTGGCTTGCACCTTTCGCAGTTTGTCTGCCCGCCCAAGGACTAGCATGCCTTCTACAAATTCCTTTTTCTTAACCTTTTTGTTGGCAACCTTAGTTATCTTGCCTTTATATTGCTTATTATAGAGGTAAGTGATTTCCCTTAATTCTAGTAATATGTCCAGCTCTTCTCTTGTTCTTTTCTCGTTCTCTTCTTGCTCATGATGCTTTCTTTAATTAGAGTATTGTCCTAAGTCGATTAGGAGCATGACTCCATTCCCATAGACAAGCATGAATAGGCTTTCCTTTGTAATAGAGTGTGTAGTGGTTCTATAAGACCACAAAACAGTTGGCAATACTTTGTCCCATTTTCCTTTGACGTTGTCTACCCTTTTCTTCAATCTTTCCAGAATAATTTTATTTGCTAGCTTTGCTTGCTCATTAGTTTAGGGGTGCTCGACAGATATAAATTTTTGCTTGATCCCTAACCTTTAATTGAAAAATAGTAAGACATTTGTTCATCTAATAATAGTGTCAAGTTGCAAATATACCTTTGACAAAAGTCTTTGAAGTTATCACCAACAAATTATTTTCTATTATCAAATATGATCGTCACAAGGAGACTGTACCTACAAAAAGCTATTAGTGGACTTTATGTGCTAAAGTTAAAGTAGTGTTATAAGGAGGTTTTACTTGTAGATGACAAACTTTTAGATGAATTTTTACATGTCATTTAAACTTATAGTTGTGAGGGGTTCCGCCTCGACCCACTTATAAAGCAGTTAACTACCATTATCCCATACTTTAGCTAGCTTAAAGTGGTTAGGAATGGTCCCAAGAGATCTATTCCCCACTAGTCGAATGGCTACGGTGAAATTATGGGCATATGATTTGTTGTTGGTTGTCTTTAGACTCTGGTAAATTTTTGGCACTTTTCGCATCTCTATACTAGCTCAGTTGCTTCTTTATTCATTTTAAATTAGAAATACCTTAATTGGATAATCTTTAATACAATGGTTGTGCTGACCAGGTGGCTTCCACATATTCCTTTGTGGATCTCTCTTAAGACATACTTAGCCTCATCTAGGTGTAAACATTTTAAAAGTCAAAAAAGTAAAACCCTTGCCATTTTCCATTCTACTTTCTTGGCATCTTTCTTATCTTTTACTAAACATCTTTATTTTAAGAATGCCATGATTAAAGTCATTCATGAATCACCTTATTTGACACACATTACTTTCTCTATCCAAGGAGCCTATAATGTCTCTTGTATCATTATTTCATTGTTTATGACTGTCTTTGCACTTGCTAATTTAGTTAGTGCATTTGCTCAATCATTTTCTACCTAAGGGATTCTTGTTAGCCTTGTTTGAATTCCTTCAACAAGCTTCTTGTTATACCAACATACTTTATCAGCATTAGCTCTTTAATTTTATAATCTCCTTTTAGATAGGCAATTACCAGTTAAGGATCACTAATGATTTTTATGGACTAGACACCTACCTTCATTGCCAGCCTTAAGTTTGCTATCAACTATTTGTACTCTGCTTGATTATTAGTTGCCTTAAAATCAAACTTTAACAAATACTTTTTATTAAGTCACTATGTCCTTCTAAGATAACACATGCTCCACTACCTTTTCCATTTGATGAACCATCAACATAAAAAGTTCATTCCTTGTCTTTTAATTTAATTTCCTTTATCTTTTTCATTTCAACAACAAAATCCTCCAATGCTTGTGCCTTTATTGCCTTCTTACTTTATAAATAAGCATGTACTTAGAGAGTTCCACTACCCATACAACTAGTTGGCTAGCAAGATTGGGCTTATGCAATACTTGTCTAATTGAGATTTGTTTGAATGATAATTTGGTGACTTTGGAAGTATAGTTTCAATTTTTTGGATGCCATTAGTAAAGCAAAGGCCAAATTTTCAATCTTATGTTACCTTGTCTCAACTCCATGGAATGCTTGACTTTTGAAATAAATTAGTTTTTGTTCCCCCACAGATTCTCAAATAAGAGCTAAACTTACTACCTTTGAAGCTACTATTGGGTATAGATATAAGATTTTGTTGAGTTTTGGTTAAAAAGGTATGGGTGATGTGACCAAATACTCTTTTAACTCCTTGAAGGCTTTTTCATATTCATCAATCCATTCATAGTTTTTGACATTTTAAAGCAATTTAAAGAAATTAAGGTGTTTCTTAGCCAACCTAGAAATGAAACGTGAGGATGGCAATCTATTATTGAATGCTTGGACTTCCTTTATGATTGATAGGCTTCTCATGTCAATGATCACTTGGCACTTGGAGGGGTCCCCCATTTGGTCAACATGAAGTATAAAAATCTTCCTTCCCTGGCTCCGAATGCACACTTCTTAGGGTTTAATCTCATTTGGTATTTCCTTAGGATATCAAACGTCTCTTCTAATTATGTCTATTGTTGTTCCATGCTTTTTGACTTCATCAACATGTTATCCATGATAGGACAAATGCACCAAGATGGGGTGAGTTAGTGTATAAAATAATTAGCAAGTTATTATTTTAAAACTTCCCCTAAAAAAAAAAAGCAAATAATATGTATGAAAGTTCAAGTAAATATAAAAAATAAATAAGTAAGTTATGGTGCATGAAAATAAAAGAGTAAGGAATGAGAATGATAGCACCAATGTATAGAGGTTCGATGGTCTAAAGAGAAAAGTGTCTCTTTAGATCTACTACTCTTTCAAGCTAATCTTAAGAGTTATCCACTAGTACTTTTTCTTTTTAAAGCCCTTATAATCTTTTCCATTTAACCTTTCAAGAATCGAGTAAACCAATCTCTTAACTTGAGATTTTTCTAGTCTCACATCAAGGCAAAATTCCTAGCTACAAGGTTGTTACAAGTGTATCACTCACACTTAACCCCTAGCTAGTAAATCTTTCAGAAAACTCAAGAATAAAAAAGGATTTATCTTAAAAAGGCTACAATATTTCTCACACTCTCAAAGTGTAGATTTGGATGTGAAAAGTTTAGAAGAAGACTGAAGAGAATTTAGATCTAATGAGAGAAGCCTTCTTAGAAAAGGAAGGAGATTTTGCTTGTATGATTTGAAATGAAGTTCATCTCCCTTTTTATAGATGAGCTAAGCAACAAAGAGCATCTTGGTCTTCAAGAAAGTAGCTTGCTCTTTCAGACTGTCCAAAGGTTTGTCATTTTTGTTCAAATGTATTAGACTTTGAGCATCTTACTCTTTTAGTTAAAATTTGAATTTCTGATGAGTTGTTATGATCAAGGTGTAGTCTACTAGCTTGTATTAATTGCTCTTTCATTGAATTTCAAATTTTTAGTAGAGCGGTTTCTGTCAAATTTAGAATTTTTAGCTTGCTTTTTCAGACATTTTTGAAGTCTTCCAGTGTTTTCATTGTCAATATACTACAAGACAACTTAGCTTGGTTACTCTTTCAAATTATCCACATATTAAATATAATTTTCTAGCTTATGATGTGGCAAACGTGAAAGAGCGGCTGGTTGAATCAAACTATACAAACTTTCTGTAAGCTGTTAGTGTTAGAACTAAAAGGAGCAATTTGCATTTTGCAGACTTTTTTGGAGCCAATTTGTATGGAAAATATTCAAATAATTCTATGAGAAAATAGTACAACATACACGCAATCCATAGCATTCCATTTTAGTAAAATGTCATATAAAAACATAGTTGTAACAATGTTGCAAATTTTTTATAGAGAGTAAAGAGCAATCTCAGAATCTTTTAATTTGTATTAAAAAGTTTCAGAGTATTATAATTAATTCATTTAAGCTTAAATTTAAAATATTTAGTATGATATTATTTTTCCAAAAATAAAGAGATATCATATAAAAGCATTTGGATAAATAAACTGAACAAAATTAAAATGAATTTTGCAAAGCAAAGAGTAATTGGGCAAAAAAATCGGTCAAAACACATTCTTTGCTTAAATTGATTTTTCAATAATCAATCATCATCAAAACATGCACAAAGAATATCTAGCATAGAAGGTTTCGCATTCTCTCCCTTCTTGATGATGATACATTGAAAAAAAGTCATCAAGAAGACAAAATAAAAAAAAAATACATAGGTATAAAACTAGAGCTAATTGCTTCTTTTTTAGTCTTTTTTGTTTTTAGTAGATACCAAATTTGCATGCTCTTTACTACTGGTATTTTACCCTTCATTGTTAAAAAACTAAAAGTAATATATATTATAATATTGCTTACTAGAACAGGATGAAAAACACTAATAACCATTAAAACATAAGGAGTTAAAGAAATAATGACATTTAATAAGGCTCTCTTGAATTAATGGACTAAAATCTTGCAAAAAGGGTTAGTTTGCAATAAGAAAATAGTAAACTAATATGAGATCATTTTAATAGAATGATGTGATAGCATACCATATAATCATCATATTAAATATCTAAAAGTTCCAACAACTAAAAAGGTGTAGCTATTAAAGTTAAATGCATGTCAAAACAAGATAGCGCACAAAATCCAAAACATGAAAATTGAGTGCTATCATGAACATGATCCAAAAACAAAATGCTAACAAAAGAAAAACGTGAAACTTCTAAATAGCAACCTAGAGAAACATCCTAAACAGTGACCTACTTTACATGAAACAACTGGAATCTTGGAAGTTTTGATCTAAGACCTTCTAAGGGATGCAAAAGCAACTTGAATCTAGTTTAGGATCAGATTAGAAAACACTTGAATCTTTTGGTTCATCCTTTAAAATTTTTTATAAATTTGTTCTTTCCACCTCATTAAGTTATCTTATATCAACCCAACTAGCACTTCCGGAAAACCCAATCTTGCTTCTACCATAACAACATTATCATTCACAAAGGTTTCTTGTTGAGCTTGCTCATTATAAAAGTTTGGATTAGTATAACTAGAAGGCTTAGGATTCACATTAGGCATGGAAGTGAAAATTCATACAGTGCTTACAAGGATTACTCTAATAGGTCTAGAAAGGTTTATGGGAATAAAAGGCAGGTTAGAATTTATGTAGTTGGTGAAATTAGTGTTATGATATAAATCAAACATATTTATCATAATAAGAGAATGAGATAAAATAAGGAAGTTATGAACTTGGGTTATCTAGGAAGCTATGGTTCAGTTGACTTCTTTATGGAAGTTGCTTGAGCTAGGAACTTTAGTGAAAGTGATGGGTGACAGATTTAGGAATACAACAGGTTCTTCAATAAGAGTATCAAGTTATTCTTTCTTAGCAAGAGTAAATGGCACAATAGAGGTTGTGTTGGCTAGTTCAGTAGCCTCATCAAGGATCTTATTCAAGTCTGGTTGCTCTTCATAAATAACAAATGCTAGAGCATTTGAGATCATAGTTGACTTCATTGTTTCCAAGATCTATAATATCCATCTCTTCATCATTGAAACTTATTATGGCTACTCTTATTGGAGAAGAAAAATTTATGAAGAAATCACTAGAAAAGGTTAGTGTAAACTCCCCTTCAGTATATTCTTGCTTGTTTAGTTCTGATGCAACCATATGGATAGGTTACACAAACAGCGCTTCTTTTTCTTCATCCTCAGAACCTTCAATGAAGATAGGTTCTATGTCAAGTTGTTTTCTCTTTAGTTGAAAAGCAATTTTTAGTGCCACAGAAGCACTTAATCTATTGGATCTTTTAGGAGTGGAAGACTCTTCAAGTCTAGTTCTTCTAAGCTTTTTAGCATACTACTTCAACTTAGCTTGTTGTTACTCTTTTTGAGATGGATGAGCAATCCTTTTCCCTTTTAAGTTTACTATAAGTTTTACATGTTTGGATTTCTTAGGAATGGTTTTCTTACAACTTGCTCTTTCTAATTGGGGGATTTCTTCTTCCTTAAATGATGTTAAGGAATCAATAGGGTTTTTAGCATCAGAGGTTGCTTCTTCCTCTATACCAGGCTCAAATCCTTGCTTTGTAATACCTCGAAAAAAAAATGAAAATGTTACTAAGGGACTGAAGTGAAATTTTGGTATTTTTAGTTAAGGTCATAATGTAATTTCTTATTTTTCAAGAGGGCTTTATTGAAGTCGCTGGAAAGTCTTGGGGTCAAGCCGCAATTTGCCCCATTTCCTTTTGTGTTTATATTTTCCTAGCCACCGACCTCTCCTTCCTCGCATGCCAAATTCTCGAAGCTTTCTTCCTCCTTGCTATTTCTGCTCTCCGACATTTGATGCTCCATCATCGGGCATATGTGACCGTCAGCTTCCTTTCTCCGACCCTAGTCTTCCCCTTCCCAGGGTGCTACAACTTTTGCTAGAGTTTTCTTTACGATTGCTACAGCCCATTTCTCCAGCATCGATCTTCAGTCTTCCTTCATCTGGCAAGCTCTAACACCGATTTTCCATCTTTCTAGCTCTCTAACATCCTTCCTATCTAACAAGTCTTCCCTTTTGGTGGCTATCAGTAGCTTATCTCCCTCCGTTTCAGCTAGTTCAACCAGCGGCTCCCATAGGCTCACCAGTGGTGATCCAGCTCCAACCGAGCTACCCACTTGCACTTTGAAAGGTAGTGAGTAATCCTAAAATAAAAGATTTATTTTATAGCAAGCCTACATTAAATTTTTCAGGATGGTTTACCTGAAACCCTAACCCTCAAAGTTGAGGTATTCTAAAATATTGTTGTTCATTCAACTCCAAATAAATTCCCTTTAACGAAATGAGCACACCAATGGTAAATTTCTGGAGCTTTAACTGACTTAGTTTTCTAAGGAAGTTCTAAGGTAAGTGGACAATCCTTTTTACTTAATAATCCCATGTGTAAACATAAAATAATTTTATTATATGAAATGTTATAAATCTTTTTAAATAATGAAATTTTCCTATATGTTGAAGTGGTTCTGAAAGTATATTTACATGTTATATGTGTACATGAAATGGTTTACCGTGCTAAAATTATGCATTTTTATTTTACTTTAAATTATTGAAATTGATGATATGACTTTTCTATACGATGAATGGATATAAAAATGCATAACAGGTTATGTATGTAAAAAAAAAAAGTTACTTACCCTAATAATGAATTTCATGTTACATGATATATTTAGAATGTTGATTTGAGATACTTAACCCATTGGAAAATTTATTGGTAACCCTCAAGTGCACTTATGACACGATATTTACTTAGTGTGATTGGGGGAGAATATATAAATATCTACCTAGTGTGATTGGGGGAGAATATATGAATATTTACTTGGTGTGATTGATGGGTTTGGCAAATTACGACGATTACGATATTATGGTTGCCTCTGAGAATTGTCCTTTAGGATTCTAGTTGAATGTTTTGTTACATTAGTAGTGATATATATATATATTTTTAAAAAGCTTTGTTGAATATTTTCTTATGATTAAGTCGAGATGGATATTTTCTATAGTATCATGCATTGTTGTTTATTTCATTTTATCAAATACTATATTTTAATGGTTTAACTTTCTTAATGGATAAGAGTTTCCAAAGTTATATTGAGATTATGTCTATTAAATGGGTAAGCATATCTTCATGGCTATAATTATATATATATATATATATACACTATCAAGTGTGATTTTTAAATAAAATTTTTGGGTGATCATAGGATTGTTTATTCACTGAGTTTCTATGAACTCATCCCTTTCTGTTCCATGTTTTTTCAAAGCACAGGGTACTCTTACCATCCCTCCACCTTACACTAATTTGAAATCTACTCACTAATTGAGTGGATCACATCCAGCAGAGATTTTTAAGGTATAAAAGTGGTGGAAGATCAATGGCAGTTAATAGGATTGTATATACATGTATTATGATTGTTGAGTACCCAGTAGGATCTAAATTGTGCAATCTAGCACATTGTACTTATGTGTATCACTGTACAGGTTGTGACAGGTGTGTAACCCTTGTGTTGTATAAGCCTTAACGTCAGGTATCTAGAAAATAGAGGAAACTCTGCTGGATATTTATTAAAATTTAATATATAAATATTTTGTTGTGGATTGATGAAATAGTGAGTCATTGGTAAATTATTTGCATTGTAAAACTTGTAGGGGGTTTCTTGATGAAAGGGGTTTCCTGATGATGACCTTCAACACTGGTCACGTTCTGTGCATCAGGACGTTACATACTCTTTGTTGGCAAGGGATTTTCCTAGTTTCTTCTTGACACCACTAACAACTTTAGGACCTTTTGGCTTTTTAGCCTTGTTACCTCAGTAGGATAAAGTATGGGTCCATGATACATTCATCACGTTTCCATTAGACACTTTTTTCCTTTTTCATGAGACAAGTCAGCACTAAGAGCCTTATAAATTCAAGTAATAACCATTCCATGTGGTAAAGGAGCATTACCCTCATTAAGTTTTTATATCATAAGTTGAATGATTAGATATCCTAAGTTGATTTTGAATCTAGTTTCAATAACCTACAATAAGAAAGCCTTAAACCCATTAATGTTGCTTAGACTTCTTATTTTGGAAAGATAATCTGAGTGATAATGTAAAGACTTACCTTGTATCCTGATTAAGCATATTACTTTTAATTGTTGTCCTGCTCTTTCCTCTAGAAATTAGTAAGGTTTATTCCAGCATTGTATTTAGGTATTCCAAGATCACCCTTCGTAGGAGTTACTAACTATCCTTCATTTGGAATACCCAGAATTTGGTTGAGTCTTTCAGTAGTAAATACATGTTTTCTCCTATTGGCATAAACCTTCGACCTAGTGTCTGACCTTGCAACATCCAAGTTAGCATAAAAAAAATTCATGTAGCTTTCATATACTAACTTATTCATTTCAATCAAAGGTTCCTAATTAAATTCTCTTAGGCAATTTAGACACACTTTATTTTCTTTTTCCAATGATTGCAAATCAACTCTTCTGGGAGTTACACATTTTTTGGAAGCAAAAATAGAGAAGTATCAGTTTTTGGCTAAAGGGCTTCTAAAGAAAATGTTTAAGAATTTGATTGAATGAGATTAGGAAATCATTTAAGATGAAAAGCAAAGGAGAAAACTGAGTTTTGGATGAAAATGTAGAATAGGGGAGTTTCAATTTCTTCTCAAAGAGAAGAGAAGAAAAAAAATGAATGGGTCAGTTCAATAAAAAGAGTGAAAAAGACAATTGAGCAACTTTGCTAAAAAAAAAAAGAAGGAGGAATCAAAGCCTTAATTTTCAAATAAGGTTTTAGAATTTAGAAAATTTGAAAGCTTGAAAGGTGAAAGTTTAGTTTGGGTTTGATGTATATGGAAATAAAAATGTAGAAATAAAAAAATAGAAGACAAAACTTAGCTTAAAATGTGTAAGAATGGGGAAGGATGCTTACCTTGAACTTTGTGCGCAAGGGTGCTAGTGTGAGTGCAACAATGGTGTAGTGTGCAAGTAAGGCTATTCATGAAAGGGAAAAAAAGGGCTTTTAAGTATCAGTGAAAAGTTTAAATATCGTAAAAAGAAATCAGAAGAAAGAGGGTTTTTGTCCTTTAGTAAAAGAGAAACAAAAATAAATTCTAAAAAAGTGTGATCGAAAAAAAAAAGAACTAGGTTTTCTATAAAAAAATAAAATAAAATAACAGGGGAGGTTTTTGGTAATTTAAGAATGTGGTTTTGAAGGAGAAATTATTAGAAGGTAGAGGTAGGTTGACTTGAAGGAAATGATAACTGTGTGTGTAAGTAAAATACAAAAAAAAAAAAATGTATTGGACCCAGCAGCATTATTCCAACTTTGAAAGGATAAATTAGATTTTTTTTCATTTTGCTTGATATCTCCAGTATAATACAAGTACAAATGTGAAAAAATAAAATATTTTATTTTATAAAGATTGCACGAAATGTATATGCATGTAAACCAAAAATACTAAAATTGTGCAGTGACTAAAATAAAAAAGATGAATAAAATATTTAGTGCCAAAAAATTATGTAATGACTAAAAACAACAAAAAAATTCATAAATCTTATTCAAGTAATGTTAAACCAATTTAATTAAGGTTAATCATCCCAAGCTCAATTCTAATAAAGCAAAAATGTTCTCTATTTAGGGGTTTTGTAAAAATATCAACTAGTTAATTTTCAAAATTTACAAAATTAAGCTCAATATCTCATCTATAAACATGATCTAGGATGAAATGATATTTAATATCAATATGCTTGATTCTAGAGCGTTGAATAGGATTTTTGGTTAAATTAATGGTATTAGTATTATCACAAAGTATAGGGATGTAGTCAAAATTCAAATTGTAATCTCCAAGTTGTTGCTTCGCCCATAATACTTTGGAACAACAATTTCTAATTGCCACATACTCAGCTTTGGTTGTGAAAAGAGCAACTAAAGCTTGTGTTTTGCTTTGTTAAGAAACAAGGCATTGGCCAAGAAAGTGACATGCTCCACTATTAGTTTTCCTATCTAGCTTACTTCTAGCAAAGTTAGTATCAAAGTATCTAATAAGATCAAAATATTTATTTTTGGAATGCCACAAACTAAGATCTTTTATACCAAATAAATATCTATAGATGCTTTTCAGAGCCAAAAGCTGCGATTCTTTAGGAATAAATTGATACTTAGACATAAGCAAATACTAAACATTATATTTGGTCTACTAGTGATTAAATAAAGAAGAGATCCAATCATGCCTCTATACTGCTTCTTATCTATCAGTTTACAATTTTCATCTTTATTGAGTTTAATGGATGGGCTCTTGGAAGTGCCAAGGCTCTTTACATTTTCCATCCTAAATCTTTTTAGGAGATTTCTAGTGTACTTAGCTTAGTTGATAAAGATACCATCTTTGGTTTGCTTCATTTACAATCTAAGAAAGCTTGTAAGCTTTTTCATCATGCTCATTTTAAATTCTCCTTTCATAAGATTTGAAAATCTTTGCACAAGAGTTCATTAGTAGATCCAAGTCTTGAACAATTAAAATATCATGCTTGATATTTTTGATGAAAAAAGTAATACCCACTTTCCCTTTTGTAAAACTATTTTTAATAAGAAATTTGCTAAGTCTCTTGTAACAAGCTCTAAGAATTTGTTTGAGACCATATAAGGCTTTTTTGAATTTGAAAATATGATTGAGTTTTTCATAATTTTCAAATGTAGAAGTTTGTTTAACATAAACTTTCTCATTTAAGAAACCATTCAAGAAAGCACTTTTGACATCAATTTAATAAAGTTTGAAATTTTTAAAGGATGCAAAAACAAATAGCATTCTAATGGATTCTAATATAGCAACAGGAGTATAAGTTTCATCATAATCAATACTTTCTTGCTGATTTATCCTTGTGCTACTAATCTTGCTTTGTTTCTTACTGCATTTCTAGATTCATCAAGCTAGTTGTGAAATACCTACTTTGTTCTTATGATTGATCGATCAAAAGGCTTTGGCATAAGGTTTCATAATTTATTCTTTTCAAATTGATTAAGTTCTTCTTGCATGGTATTAATCCAACTCTTATAAAGCAATGCTTTATTAACATTCTTTGGTTTAGTTAGAGAGAGAAGAGCTATGTTGCTTGAGTTGATTCTTTTTGGGATCTTGTTTAGATTCATTAAAAAGGATCTTCAATGATATACTTTATTGGATAGTTTGGCATATGCCTCCATTCTCTAAGACAAGTTTAGTATAGAAATTTTAGAGCCTGTTTTTCTGGTTACTCGATCCAATCCTCTTACTCTTTCGATCCATTTTGCTCTTTCAAATTTTCATGTTATGTTGCTCCTTTCAAATAATTGATAAGTCTCTATTTGTCATGAAGCCATCATTTTCTTCTAGTGGCTTGCTCAATGGTAAATAAATAGTTTCATCAAATACAATATGCACGAATTCTTTTATCATTAGAGCTCTTTTGTTATAGACTCTATGAGCTTTGCTAGTGATTGAATATCCCAAGAAGATCCCTTAATCCAATTTAGAATCAAATTTTGCTATATCATCTTTCCTATTATTTAAGATATAACATTTACAACCGAAAGTATGGAAGTAACTAATATTGGATTTTCTATCATTCCAAAGCTCATAAGGAGTCTTCCTTAAGATATAGCATATTAAGAATCTATTTATGATATAACAAGAAATGTTTATAGCTTCCATATAAAAATACTTTGGAAGATCATTTTCACAAAATGTGGTTCTAGCCATTTCAATTAAAGTTCTATTTTTCTTTTCCACTACCCCATTTTGTTGGGGAGTTCTAGGATATGAAAGTTATGGCTAATCTCATTTTCTTCATAAAAAGACTCAAAAAAGTGATTTTCAAATTTTTCACCACGATCACTTTTGATGCTTGATATACGCACACCTTTTTCATTTTAAATATTTTTGCAAAACTTTTTACATGCATTAAAAGTCTCATCTTTATGAGCTAGAAAGAATACCTAAATATATATTGAGAAATCATTAACAATCACAAGAATATATCTTTTGCCACCAAAACTTTATATTTTAGTATAACCAAAAAGATCTATATGTAATAACTCTGAGGGTCATAAAGTGGAAACAATATTTTTAGGTTGAAAAGATGATTTTACTTGTTTCCTTTGTTAATAAGCATTGCATATGTGATTTTTCTTAAAGTTGATTTTAGGAATGCCAATGACTAAATCATTTTTGCAAAGATTTGAAATAAGACGCATGTTTACATATCCAAGCCTTCTATGCCAAAGTCAACTTTAATCATTTGTTGAAACAAAACATTTTGCTTCCCTTGAAAGAATATCTTCTAAGGAAGCAACATAAATGTTATCCATTCTTTGGCCCACAAAAAATATTTTGTTACTAGAGATGCTTTGCACATAACAATGAGAGGATTTAAATGTAACTCTAGAGCCTTTGTCACGAAGTTAACTAATGCTCAAGAGATTGCATGTGAGTCCTTCCACCATTCTAACATTATTGATGTAGGATGAAGAATTAATATCAATTTTATCAACACCCACAATCTTATGTCTTATGTCATATATACCAAGAACTATTTCACATCCTTGAACTAGTTTGAGAGAGATGAACTTATTTCTATATTCTGTCATATTCTTTGAGTAACTATTATCAAGCACCAGTAATCTTTTTTCTAACACTACTTTTGAGGTTAACATGTAAAGATAAAAACTATCTTATCTTAGATACCCAAATCATTCTGGGTCTTTCTCGGTTAGGCTAACCTACAAAGATAAAAACTATCTTGTCTTAGATACCCAAATCTTAGATATCCAAGCTCTCTTTTCCCTTTTTCACTAAAACAATTTCAATTAATAAAAAAGCATTTTGATTTATAAGTTCATTTTGAGAAAAAAAAACATTCATTTCCTCAAAAACTTCATTTTCCTTCTTAAAAATTCAACATCATTTTTCAAAGCTTGATTTTCCTTTTTCAAGGATTTAAGTTCATTTTCTAAGGAAGATTTTCCTTCAAAAATGGAAAGATATATTGACATGACTTTATGGGAATTGTCTATTAAACTTTCAAAAGATTTTTTTAACTTATCACAAAGTATAGAAGTGTCAAGATTCATTACCTCGGTGTAAGGCTCTCTAGCTATGAAGTAAAGGTTTGCTAGTTCCTATTCTCCTTTGTTTTATATTTTTTCATCGGAGGAGATGGATTCATTATCTTGAGTAGCTATCATTACTTTCTTCTTTGGTACCCTCATTTGAAACTTTTTTTTTTTTTTAGATTCATGTAATCTACCTTGATGTGACAGGATTTCTTGCATTCAAAGTAAATTAGTACCTGATTGCTGATTGCTTTCTTGCTTGCTCTTTTCTTTATGTTTTTTTTTTCTTATAAATGAATTGTCTATCTTGCCCGTTTCTCTTATACATATTCATGAATTTTTTTACAAGATATGCTATTTCCTTATTTTCAATTTCAATTTCTTCTACTTCATCATCTTCTTCTATATTTTCTTGATTTGAAGTGAAAGCTTTAAGGGCAATTTTTTTTTTTTTGCTTCTATCATTTATATATTTCATTACCTCTTAGCTCATCATAGGAATAGGTTTCAATATTATTACCTTTTTGAATAGAATCACACTTGGATTACCATATCCCTGGAAAACTTCTAAGGATCCTTATTATCAGATCTGATTCGAGAATGATTCTTCTAAGAGCAAGGAAATCATTTGTGATGGTGGAAAGTCTTTCGAACATAGGTTTGACTCTTTCACCTTTCATTTGGAAAAGTTCATACACTTCTGTTGACATGTTAATGTGAGTTTGCCTTACTTGTTTTATTCCTTTGAAGGTGATATGGAGCTTTTCCCAAATGTTTTTGGCTATGGTGCACTTTCAGATTTTCTTAAATTCTTTTGGTGCAATAGCACATATGATAGCATTTTTGGCTTTAGCATAGAGATTGCTCTTTTTTCTTTTTGATTTTTCTCTACTTGCTTTTTGGTTTTGGTACTTGCTATCCTTCTTTTTCGTTTATTAGGATGGTAGGCCCTCCTTCAATAATCTCCTAATGTCATCATCTATGGCTTAAAGGGAGATCATCATTTGATTTTTCCAATTAACATAATTAGTTCTATTGAATAATGGTGGTCTAGATGTGGAATATCTTTCTTATCCATGTGATAGTCTAAGGTTGTCCATTTTGTCCCTATAAGATCTTTACTCAAAAGTAGGTTAAGTTTTAATGAAAGAGACCAAGCTCAAATATCAATTGATTGGACAAATGCACTTAGAGGGAGTGAATTAGTGTATAAAAATAATTGGCAAGTTAATATTTAAAAACTATCCCCCAAAAAGACAAGTAAATAATATGTATGAAAGATTAAGTAAATATAAAAACGAAATAAGCAAGTTAAAGTGAATGAAAATAAAAGAGTAGCAAAGAGAATAATAACATTGATGTATAGAGGTTCGATGTTTCAAAGAGAAATTTATCTCTTTAGATCTACTCCTCACTCTCAAGGTCAAAACTAACCTTAAGGGTTATCTACTAGTACTTTTTCTTTTTAAAGCCCTTAAAATCTTTTCCACTTGACCTTTTAATGACCAAGCAAACCAATCTCTTAACTTGAGATTTTTCTAGCCTCACATTAAGGCAAAATTCTTAGTTACAAGGCTTTTATAAATGTATCACTCACACATAACCCTTAGCTAGTAGACCTTTTACAAAATTCAAAAATAAAAAAGGATTTGGGTCAAAGAGACTACAATATTTCGCACACTCTCAAAGTGTAGATTTACAAATAAAAAGCTTAAAAGAAGATTTAAGAGAGTTTAGGTCTAGAGAGAGAAGCCTTCTTAAAAAGGGAAGAAGATTTTGCTTGTGTGATTTAAAGTGAAGTCCATCTCCCTTTTTATAGATAAGCTAAACATTATAGAGCATCTTGGTATCCAAAAAGGTAGCTTGCTTTTTCAAATTGTCCAAAGACTTGTCATTTTTTATCAGATGGATTGGACTTTGAGTAGCTTGATCTTTTATTTGAAATTTAAAATTTTGATGAGATGTCATTATCAAAGTATAATTGGTAGCTCTTGTTAATTACTTTTTCATTTGTATTCTAAATTTTTAGTAAAGAGATCTCTATCAAGCTCAAAATTTTTAGCTTACTCTTTTAGACACTTTTGAAACCTTTTAGTATTGTCATTGCTAATATACTATAAGACAGCTTAGCTTGGTTGCTTTTTTGAATTATCCACATGTTAAATGCGATCTTCCAGCTCAGCATGATGTGGCAAAGGCCAAAGAGCACCTAGCCAGATTAAGCTCATACAGAATTTGTGCAAGTTGTTAATGTCAAAACTAAAAGGAGCAATCTACTTTTTGTAGACTTTTCCAAAGGCAATATGTATGGAAAATATTCAAATAACACTATGAAAAAATAGTACAACATACATGCAAGTTAAAGCATTTCATTTAAGTAAAATGTCATACAAAAAAAACAATTATAACAATGCTTCAAATTTTTGACAAAAAGCAAAGAGCAATATCAAAATTTTTTAATTTGTATTAGAGTGTTTAAGACTATTTTAATTAATTCATTTAAGCACAAATCTTAAACATTTAGCATGACATTATTTATCTAAAAATTAAAAGATATCATCTAAAAACATTAGATAAATATGCTTTCACATAATTAAAAAAAATTCTGCAGAGTAAAGAGCAACAGGGCAAAAACTAGTCAAAACACATTCTTTTTGCATAAATAAATTTTTCAATAATCAATCAATCATCATCAAAACATGAATAAAACATATTAGGTATAAAGAGTTTCACAATCTACATACAGCTTCATGTTCCTACCTATTTGTTATGAGAAAACTTTATTTGTCATCTTCTGGTATTCTACCTTGTGTTCTTGAGAACAAACAACATTACCCTGTAAAAAAAATCCCTTGATCGATAAATGCCCCTTTTATCCTCATTTTCAAAGTACATCTTTAGGTGATTATACCCTGTACATGTGTCCCTAAAACTCAAGATTTCAAAATCTTAAGCATTGTTAACCAATTGGTCAATGTTTGGTAATGGATATGAATCTTTTGAGCATCCCATGTTAAGGTCCTTGAAATTGACAAGCATTCTACATCCTCCGTTTGCTTTCTTGACAAGGATCATATTTGCCAACATGTTATGTATGGAACTTCCCTAATAAAACCTACATTGAACAGTTTTTCTACTTCTTCTTTTGTCACCTTTTGATGTTTGACACCATTGTTCATCTTTTTCTACTTCACAAGCCTTGTACTAAGGTCAATTGACAGCTTATAACATACTATGCTTGAGTCTATTCCTAGTATATCCACAGGTGTCCAGGCAAAAATTTTAATGTATTCCTTCAGCAACTTGATTAGCTGAGTCTTATTCTTTTCTATGAGGTTTACCCTAATTTTTATCATTCTTTCATCAACCTCACCAAAGACGTGCACTTCCTCCAAATTCAACCCTGGTTCTAGTTAATGCAAATTATCCTACCTAATATTCAGCGAAGTTGAGTCTATTATTTGGCACTTGTTATTAGCTAGGTTGATGACTACTTGTTTCATTCAACTTGTACTTTCTTTGCTCTTTGCCAGGCTGGCCATGTAACATCTATAGGCAACTTGCTAATCAGCCCAAACTTCCCATATTCCTTCTACTATAGGGAATTTCATCAATAAGTGTGGGGTGAAGACTATGGCTCCTACTTGATTCAGAAACGAGCAGCCCAAGATTGCATTATATATGTTATTTAAGGTGGTAACAACCAAGAAATTTACATCGAGATTTTTTATTAATAGCTAAGTGCCCAAGGTTATTCTTAGGAAAACTGTTCCTTCCACTTGAACTAGCCCTCATATATAACTAATCATAATACCTATATAATGTTTGTACATACTCTTTGGAATGTTAAGGGTGTTGCAACATTTAAATATAAAATATTAACAGAACTTCCCTGATTAACAAGTACCGTCATAACTATGAAGTTGTGGACCAGCACCAAGATTGCCATTAGATCGTTGTGATCGTGATCAATATCATTGAAATCCCTTTTTGTGAAAGAGATAAGCTTGTACTGTTCTCTTATCTTTTTTCTTTCCATGGTTGTTATAGAACAAAGGTGCCCCTTTCTGACACTCCTAGAAATTCTTCCTCTAGTAAAACCTCCTATAATAGTTTTAACCGTCCCTAGGATTAGAGACTTGTTTCCCATCCATTTTCCCTCTGTTAGAGTGGGTTATGGAGAGCGGTCTGACTCTTTTGCACCATCATTTTCTTTATCATCACTCTCCCCTCAAAACTTCTTATATTAAAAAGGTGTCCTCTTCTTATCAATACCTCGATTTTGTCTTTTGATGTCACACAATCATTAATGTGATGTCTATAATCACAATAGAACTTACAAAATTTTGACTTGTTGGTTGGGGGAAACTTTCTTCACCTTTAAGGGTAGAATTTCATCAAGTTAGTTGCCCACACATCTTAGACAATATGGCTAATTGGTGCATTTAACAATTCGTAATTATTATACTGTTTGTGTAGTGGTGCCCTCTCTCGATTGTGCCATTATCCTTGGGCTAAAGGTTTTTCACTTGAGTCCTCTTAGTCTATCTTCAAGTGAGCTTGACTTCCTCTACATTTATGTACTTTTCTAATTGAACCAATAGTTTTGAAAGGGACAATGCTAGCCGTTTTACCAAAGATAAGGAGAAGTTCCTTGATGGTTAGGTTTAATGGGTCATACAGTTCATGAGTGTGCTCCATATGGTTTTGCAAATGGTGGTGAAAAACGGCTATATTGGTATAGCCATGATAGCGATTTGTAAGGCTAGATAGGTAGATTGTGGTTTAGGAGAATTTATGCTTGGAAATGCTTATGGTTTGGTACTAGATTGAAGAAGGTGTTCATTAGGGGAAGAATGGTTAGATTTAGGGCTTGCTCAAGTTAGACAAGTGTTTGGTGCAAATGGTGATTTTGTGGTATAGGTGAATTATCAGGTAAAGCAAGCTGAGGGTAAGGGAAAGGGGTGGAGACTAAGTTAACCTTGACGAGGATAGGGCTCAATTGGTGAGGAGATGGTGAAGGAAGAGTTAGTTGGACTTCTATGCAACGGAAAGCTTCCAGCTCTCCTTGTAGCTAGCAGACTTGTATAGCCAAAGTATCACACTCATGCTCAATAGTAATTCTATAAGTCTCCTTCACTATCTGATCCTAACAAGGCTCATCATGAGTTCTCTTGCAGTGACAATGCTCTTCCGAGGACTGGCCATGATTTGAATGAGAACAGGAATGTTACGACATTCAAGTGGCTAGGAAAGTCACAAACAGTGTTAAATGAAACTCTTTTGCTAGAATAGACTAGCCTCTGAAGTAGTGATCAGTGAAAACGTGATCTACACAAAGATCAATATCAATCGTATATGATGGAAATGGTCCATTGAGTACATTATGATGCCCAAATTAGTTCTAGAAGTAGAACTTCAATACTAGTAATGAAGATGATCTATAAATAGAGTACCTTAGTGTTTATATAGGAACTAATCATGCCAATTAATGTGCTTATGGACAAATAGGAAGTGTTCATGCATTTCCAATGCATTAATGGCATGAGTGAGATTTTTGCTTAATGGTTGATAGTGTAGTTATGTCATTTGTGCATGTCTCAAGATATATTGGTTGGCATGGAAGCCGTTAAAAGGATGCCTTATCCTTAGTAAGCTTAATAGTCTAGCTTGCAATCTTAGTTGACTGACTTGGAATTCTTGATCGTTCGATCGTGGCTTTGACTCCTGTGTTTTATTTCATGGACTTGAACTATCCATGATACTACAGTTCGATCATTTTGATTTGGGGTCATTTGACCCATTTGTTGGATCGAACAGTCATAGTTTGAACAAGTTCATTTTGTATTATGTCAAGTACTTTAATATTATATATATTTTATATTTTTATGATATTTTTTAAAATAATTATATAACCTTAAATAATCTTCTAATTTTAATAATTCATAATAGTTTTTACTAATCTTGTCACCGTGTTGAGGACCATATTGGGAAAGGGTGGAAAGATGGAAGGGTGTCAAAAGCATCTGATACCATCAATTTACCAGCTCCAAGGTTGAACGTCAGCCAACTCATTCAGAGCTTTGCTGAGAGAGGCTTGGGAGTCAAAGATTTGTCACTTTATCAGGTGGTCACACTCTAGGTTTCTCACACCATTCTTCATTCGAAGCTCGCCTCCATAATTTCAGTTTACTGCATGACGTTGATCCTGTTGTAAACACTGAATTTGCACAAGAGCTGCGAAAGAAATGCCCAAAACCGAACAAGGACTAGAATGCAGGACATTTCTTGGATTCAACAGCTTCGGTGTTTGATAATGACTATTACAAACGATTGTTGAATGGAGAAGGTTTGTTTTTGTCGGAACAATCACTTGTTGGTGACTACAGGACCAGATGGATTGTCGAAGCATTTGCCAAAGATCAAAGTTTGTTCCTTAAAGAGTTTGCGGCTTCAATGTTGCAACTTGGAAATGTAGGGCTGTCTGAAATAGGAGAAGTGATGCTCAATTGTCGGATTGTGAATTGAGTATGTGTCAAAGATACAGAGAACAACCAGAGACTAAATAATCGCCCCGGGTTTTTAAGTTGCTTTTGTGGATAATGAGGTTGCTATTCCTCTAGTTCGAACAAGTGTAATTAAAATGTCATTTGGATATAGAAAATAATAAGAAACATTGATTGAATTAACTGTTATTATATTATATAGTTGAGATTTAATACCTCACCTTAATAACTTCCAAATATAAATCAGAGAAGTAGAATAGCTTACTTGAGAACGAAGGCAAACAATGACAAATTGAAAGAAATATTCGCCATTCATAAGGGTACTTTCTTCTGAAATTAAATAGGGGAAGAGAAACTGCAAAGTTTTAAAAATATTACATTCTGAAACAAATAGGCCCTCTGTTCAAACCTAAAGGGTTCCATTTATATATCCTATGAAAATAAACAATGACAAACACTTAAATTGAAAGAAATATTAACCAAAACCCACCAGTGGGCACGTGTTTCATCATTAAGGTCAAAAGACACATTCAAAGCTTCCATTTGTGATGAGGTCAGATGGCACTTTAATAAGCAATCAGAGGATAATTTGCTACTATGTGAAAAGTCTTATAAATACCATTTGTTCCAACTCAGTCTTAACATTCAAAATGGAAAACAAATGCTCAGTCTTTTCTCCATTTTGTTGTTTGCCCTTCTTCCCATGCAATGCTATTCGCAAGAGAAAAAGGTATGAATAACATTTGCTACACATAAAATTTATCATTTAATTTAAGATTTCTTAGATGTCCATGTTTAGTAATTTAAATCTGTGATATAGGAATTTTTAGTAATCCCATTCCCACAAGATAGAGGAATCTCATTTTACATGGAGGATTTTAAAAGTAAAATCGCTTAGCCCAAGAACTAAGTATCTGAGTATGAAAATTCAGGTGTATATGGTATACATGGGAGACAAATAAAGGAACAAAGTAAATGCAGTACCTCACCATTCAAATTCATCATTCCATGCTGCAAAGTGTTCTTGGCAGGTTAATGAGCTAAGCTTCTAATTAGATTCTTTACTATCTGCTATCTTTTAGATTTTCATTGGCGCAAATCATAAAATGTTTCAAATGATAAGCTAACTAGAATGAATAGTTTCTCTTTGAAGCTGTCCATGTATTTTATCTGATATGGCTCTTGTGCTTCAATTATTCAACACAAGTGGTTGCTTTCTTTGTTCTGATATTTACCTCAAGAACTCATCATGCCGATTCTTTGTGCCGACGCTGCAAAGGAGTCACTAGTTTACAGCTATGGCAGAAGTTTCAAAGGATTTGCAGCTAAATTATCTGATGAAGAAGTAGAAAGTCTTTCAGATGACGTTATCATTATAATTAATTAAGGAGCATATTGTTTGAGATAGTCAATTAATGTGATTATCTCTGAATTTAGTCAACTTGGATTCACAGATGTAGAGGGAGTGGTCTCAGTTCTTCCCCAATCTTTGCTACAACTTCACACCACAGGATCATTGGACTTCACTGGATTCCGCCGATCTCATGTTAAAAATCATGAAGGTGGAGATGTAAGAATTGGGATTCTTGAATCACTAAGTACATGAAAACTAATAGGATAGTTATGAAGAACTAAATTTTGTGATTTCCAGGGGTAATCCTTTTATCTATTTTTTCTTTTTATTCAAAGGGATCTGGCCAGAATCAGATAGCTTTAATGACAAAGGATTTGGCACTCCACAAGCAAAATGGAACGGAATATGCTCTGCGGATAATTTCACCTGTAACAAGTAAGAAATACTTCCAAGTTTCATAAACCTTCTTAGATTCCATAGCATATAATAAATGAGAAATTTCTCCTTAAATTATGACAGCTAGATCATCGGAGCTCGCTTCTATTACAGCCTAAATTACTTCCTTGAGACGGATATCTAATCTCCGAGAGATATCAGCTGGTGGAGAGGTGTTGGGAACAATCTACTATGGCCTTGCGGAGGGCCTTGCTCGCGGTGGAGACCCTAGTGCAAGAATTGCAGCGTACAAAACATGATGGTCTGCGGGGTGCTTTGCTGCAGACATCCTTGCTGCTTTTGATGATGCAATTGCAGATGGAGTTGATATCATATCTGTTTCTTTTGGCACAGCAACAAATGCACCATATTTTGAGGATCCAACGGCTATTGGATCTTTCCATGCTATGAGAAATGGAATATTAACTGTTACTTCTGTTGGAAATGATGGACCACAAAGAGCTGTTTTCAGCAATTATGCACCTTGGCTGTTCACTGTGTCAGCCGCCAATAATGATAGGAAATTGATATCTCAACTGGTTCTTGGAAATGGGCAGAAATTCCAGGTAAGCTAGTGTCCAGTTTAATGTGTTGACCTTTTTTTGTTCTTAGATTGTTCAGATAATCAAGTAATGTTAATTACCCTCATTATAATTCACCCTGTCTCTCACATTCTACACTTGATCTGCACAAGTGAAGATAATTTAAATCAGATTTTGTCTTATGTGTAGTAGTGTGAGCGAGTGAACGTATCACTAGCATTATTCAAATCCCAAAGTGACAGATTATTTGTTTCATGATTTTTTGTCTTAAATGGTGAATAAAGGGTTATGCTATAAACAACTTCAAACTTCATGGGAAAACATTGCCAAAGATTTAGGGAGGAGATGCTGCAAACTACTCAGCCAATATCATGTCCTTGACTTCGAGCTATTGTAATCATGGAGAAATGGATTCAAATGCAATTAAGGGAAAGATTGTGCTATGTGAAGCCAGAACGGATGGTTCTAGTATCATCATGGTAAGCGGAGTGGGTGTCATAATGGCCTGAAGGCCTTTCGATAACTTTGCCATCCCATTCCCTACTGCAGCAACACTCATAACCATGAAGGAAATTGAACAAGTTCTTGCCTAAATCAGATCCACCAAGTAACATCATTGAACTTATCCTCTTTTCCTTTTATCTACCACTTCATTGTAGCTAAAACCAAAGAAAACAGAAGCTAATGACGATAATCATGACATAATTAGGAATCCAGTGGCAACTATATTGGTTAGTGAGGGTTGGAAGGATCCTGAAGCTACATAATTGCCTCTTTCTCCTCTAGAGGTCCCAGCATAGTCACTCCTGACATTCTCAAGGTACTGATGCTATCTGGATGTTTATGATCATTCCATCCGGCCAATGCTAACTTGAAGTTGTAGTATTATCATTGACTCTTGGATGAAAATATGGCCAGCCTGATCTAGCTGCACCTGGTGTAAACATTCTTGCTGCTTGATCTTCCATTGCACACCCTTCGCCTTCAAAATTGGACACTAGAAGCGTCAAGTGGAACATGGACCCTGGAACTTCAATGTCTTGTCCACATGTTAGCGGGGCTGCAGCCTATTTGAAGGGCAAGCACCCTACTTGGTCTCCTGCAGCAATCAAATCTGCCCCAATGACCACAGGTAGTGAAAAAATTAGAAAAAAGGCTCACAAAATCAAACTGGTTTATAATGGCCTCACTTTGTGAGAAGAGATAGCATCACACAAAGTCGTAGGGTCACAGTGACCTAGCTTGAGTGTGTAAGTAGCACCACTCAGAAAATTATTTATTCCCTAGTCACAACTACATGCCAAACCTTATTATTCTATCTTACTAACTAGAAAGTTCAATTTTTCTCTGAATACAGCATATGTTATGGATCCTGCAAAGCATAGAAATGAAAGAGAATTTGCTTATCGAGCCTGTCTCCTTAATCCAATGAAGGCAGTGAATCCAGGGCTAATTTATAATGCATCAGAACAGGATTATAATAACTTCCTTTGCAAGCAAGGTTACAACACCACCACACTGAGCCTGATCACTGGTGACTAGTGTTTGTAAAAGCACTACAATCAGTAAAGCATGGCATCTCAACTGCCCTTCTGTTACACTAGCCGTAGAAGATGGCCAAAAGATCAGAGGCCACTTTTATAGGACTGTCACAAACGTTGGGACACCAAACTCAACCTATTACGCTTCTGTGGAGGCGCCTCTTGAACTGGATGTCATGGTGGAACCCTCAGTTCTTCCTTCTCAGCCATTAATGAAGAGAAATCCTTCATTGTGAAAGTCAATGGACCAAATATAACTCGGTTGCCAATTGCATCAGCTTCCATAACTTGGAAAGATGGAAAACATGAAGTTAGAAGCCCCCTTGTGGTTTATACTGTTATAGCTTCTGTTTTTCCTACCACTCTTTTACCAAATCAATGAGGAAGATTCCGCAGAAGAACCAATTTCTTCTCTGCAATATGAAGTTGGTTTTTCAGTCTAAAACACAGCAGCTGCCTTATAGTGTCACTTGTAGCATTAATAATGTACTGCATTATATCATTACTCTATTGTCATATCTGCAGATATGATTGCTTGTTTAATTTACTTTTATGTTTCACCTGGCAGACACTGTTATCATCTTCTCCTTTGCTTAATATTCGGAAGTGGCCATTTTGTACGTTTGATGAATTTAGTGCTCTTGTCTTCCTTTTTCTTTGGCCAAGTTCTAACCATGATTTTAATTTGAGTTTCGAGGCACTTAGTACGAGTTACACAAACCATGCCATAAATCAAGGTCAGGTCAGTTCCATTAATTGCAATATGACCCAAACCTAGCCTGGAAATTAACTGGGTTATGAAAAAATTTCAATTAATAGATGGACCTTAAAAAAGAACCTAAATCCTATATTTTTTGGAGTCAAGCCTATCAAACTAAATCAAAGATACACTTTTAAAGGTGTCAAAATGAATTGGATATAACAAATTGGCTTGAGACTCATAAAATTTTCTAATCTGGGATTGAGACTAATATGAAAAATGATAACAGTGACTGACTTAGTAAGAGAAAGACTTAAAATAATCCAACCTTACAAGTGTCTAGTATTAATAAATATTACAAGTAATTTGGGCAGTCATTAATATGGTAATATATAATAAATAATATAGAATTAATTGATTAGTGTGTGTATGTGTGTATATATATAATCTAACCTCACAAGCGCCTATAATTAGTAAATGTTACAAGTTATTGGATCAGTCCATTAGTTTGTTAATATATAATAAATAATATATGATTAACTGATTTATGTGTGTATATATATATTAACATAATATTAAAATTAATAAGTTTATATATTTAATATTATCAACATATATCACATAAATTTATTAAAATGAATAATTATATTTAATTTCAATAAAATTAAAATAAAAAAAATCAATAAATAAGATTGTGTGAGAAAATTATAATTATAAAACTTTACACTAGTATAATAATAATTATATAAAATAATTATTATAAATAAATAATATGTTAAGTAAAATAATTAATCACTAACATTACACAAAATAGGAATTAAGAAAGGCTCTAGTAGAAAATAAAGAATTGGAAAAGTCACCTAAAATTAAGGGAATGAACAAAAAGATAAAATGATGAATATTTTTTGAAAAATTGAAAGCTAGCCATTGCAGCTTGCTTTGCTTGTTCATTGAAGTTTGGCAGAGCTAACCTTTGCAGCTTGTACGTGCGGCGTCGAACTCATTAGTCGCTAAACAATAGTTGTTGGCTGGCATGGTTGCACCCTCACACAGCACTACTGAACACCCTGTTTCCTTAAATTCACACCAGCTGTTGCACACTACACCAGCTGTTGCATGATGCAATGGCTAGATAATTTTTTTTTTTTAATATTTTCATTTCCCTGCACATATTCACTCTATTAAACTAAATTTACGTAACAAACTTTCATTCTTTTTTTCTTTAATCTTTCGTCTTTAGAATTTCTGTTACATTTTCATTTCTCTATAAGTATCCAATATAGTGAAAAATTGAAGTTGATAAATGAAATTCTAAATTATTCGATTCTTCACTCCAAAGAAAAAAATATTAGTAAAATTCTTCAACTCTTTGTACTTATATTCTTATAATTATTATTTAGTGTTATATTCTTTAATTTTTATAACACTTTTTTAGGTGATTTCAATTTTTATAGTATTATTATTAATTTAATAGTTATCATTATTGTTAATTTCTATATTAATCATCCTTTCTTCTTAGTATTATTTAATTGTAACTATGAATTTAAATAATCCCAATTATATGTAAAACTACTTGAATAACCAAAATTTTTTAGAATATGCAACTATTGATTTTTCAAACAACAATTTTATATATAGTCCTTTAAGCACACCTCAATTTGCATCATCTCCTCTTCCTCCTAGACATCCCTCTTCTTTATGATGTGTTCATAGTCATAAGAATGTAGACTTGTTTCATTCTCAACTAATTTAGCAAAAAGATAAAAAAAAAATCGATATTTCAAATCAATTTGATCTAAAAAATATAGATGGTATAGATAAAATATTTTGCAAATATTTTTCAAAATCTTATAATTATGATAGTTATATACTACAAAAAAATTCGCTATTTCCAACAAAAAATTCTATAAAAAATTAAGATATTTCCATCAAAAATTAAAATTTTTGACAGAAAATACTCATTGGTTAAACAATCGTCAGAAAAAAGTTTTTTGTCTGGAAAAAATTTTCCAACTATTTTTTCCGATGGAATTTTGAAGGGACAAATTTTTCAAAAAATTTGTTTTTCTCTTTTATTCATAAGAATATATTCATTTCTTTAAAATTATTATAATTTTTTAAAAATAATCTCCATTAGTTAATTAACCTCAAAATTCCATGAGAATTTATTTTTTATTTCTTTACTGCTAATTTCTAAAAATTATTATATAATTAACAATAAAAAATTAAACTTACCATGCATACCAATAGTTATAAATATATAAAATTAGTCAAATAACCTATAAATTGTATTATTTAAATCAAATGATGTATAAAATATATTTAAATCAAATACATATACATACCACTGTATCCAAGATTAGAAAGGAACTCATCAGTATCTTGATCCTATGTAGTATCCTATTACTACTGCTGACTAGTGAGTCATCTAGTACCTCTTGCCATATGTGGCACTATCCATCCATCAGCTATCAATGTATGTGATAACAATGCTCCAACTTATGGTGATCAAATCAGCTCAGTGGCAAAAGGAACATGTAAGTGGGGGCCATTGGTAGCCATATGGATGAAAAGGAGGTGGAAGGGAGGCGGCTGCTACTACTGAATTTGTAGAAGTCATTTTGTTCGAGAGTAAATGACATGCATCTTAGCAATAATGCGCATGAGCAACTACATCGCTGTAGGTGAAGTGTTCTCAAAGGAAGATGTAGCGAGTTGATGCAACCATTCCTACAATGACCTTAAATCCTAACACGTAGATTTGTCATTTTTTTCCCACCCACGGTGTCTACCCATAGATCCAAGTCAAATGGCTAGGCCACCTCACCAGCCATCTCCCCAATGCCCTCAATGCCACCTTACATCAAGTCTTCATTTCTTTTGTTGAAGTTCTCTTGCAAATTGAAATAATTAATTATTTGATATTATAAAAATAATATTTTTCTACTAAATGTATAATATAATAATAATAAAAATACAAGTTAAGAGAAGCTACTTACATGGGACTATGCAACTCTATCCAATACCCACAAGCTATCCTTCTAGATGTGAATGCGACGAATAAGCTATCCATGGGCGACTCGACCCTAATCTCAGTTATCTGCTGTTATAAGCAAAAATCGACTTTGAAGAATAAGTCAGCGCAAGCCCAGCAGAAGCTAAGTTACCCAGCTCGTTAAAGACGCCTAGTGGGCACTACCTCCTTCATCACTAGGAGGTGACACAACGAGGTCACCATAAGACCGACTCGCTAAGCAATCAGCCATCCTGCTTGAGCTCGCTATGCTACAGAGACAGCACCGAGCTCGTTAAGCGATCCACCATAACGACCCCGAGCTAAGAGTCTCAGTTCAGGAGGATGGACATCTCACTCAAGCGAAGCGGGATAAGTGTTAGACACACATTTGTCAGCTTGCGACCGACAAGAGGGGCCCACCCCGTAGAAAGCAGCTTGTAATAGTCGGATTACAGGATTTCCTCTGTCTTTTATATTTATTTCTTTATGGAACATAATTGTAGCTTGTAATCATTATATGTAATCCTTCCTTCCTCTATAAATAGGAACTCATTGTTAGAAGAGGAGAGGCCAAGGAAAACTTGTAAGCAAAAGTCCTATAAAAATCTCTTTTCTCTTATTAATAAAAGCTTCGTCATGGACGTAGGGTCCTGTACTGCCTGGATTTAATTGAACCATGTTAAAACATTGCCTTATTTCGTCCAGTTCAGTCCTTCTTCCTCTCCCTTCACACTTGCACTTCAAAAGAAAGCTTTGGGTCCAAGAATTCATCTCCACTAGCTGGAGTTTAGGACTTTCCGTGTGAACCAAATTCTAACATCAACATTTTGGCACCGTCTGTGGGGATCCATCTGCTTTCAAAAGTGTTCCTTGCAGCTTAATAATGGTGAGAAGAATCACCACCAGGAGTTCAAACACTCCAGTTGTACAACCAGTAGACGTTCCCACTGCTGAAATTCACTGCTAGCAAAATGACTCCCTTAGAATAGAAGAGGCACAAGCGTCTCCCCAACCTTAGCAAGTGCTTGAAAGTACAGTGAAGGAGTTGGCCGGAACTGTAAAAGCACTGGCGCAAGCACAAGCCCAAGGTGCACAAAGGCAAGAAGAAATCATGGTACAACTCCAGCAACTCCGTAAAGAAGCCTAAAATGAAACTCATGAAGATCGTGTCAGTCAGCAACTAGGGGGCTTGCAACGAGCGGAAAGCTTCGCCCCTCAACCCGAAATACAGGACCGAATAATGGAAGAAGTCCTCTAAAGGCTAAAGCAGTTAGAAGAGTGCCTATAACCTCAAAGTAACTAACCTCGGTACGAGGAAGGTTCACCATTTTCTATGGAGATTGAAATGTAACCACTCCCGCAGAAACTTAAAATGCCCGTGATCCCACTGTATGATGGGAATAACAACCCAAGCGACCACTTGGATGCATTTAATATCCAAATGACCTTTAAACAACTAACCCTCTGGTAAAATGCCATGTCTTCCTAGATACAATAGGAGGAATACCTCGGGTATGGTTCAAAAACCTCCCAGCTCGTAGTGTTAGCAGCTAGGAAGAGTGCCAAAGAAAATTCATTAACTAATATCGGGCACTAAAAAAGTAACTCACGCCTCCTTGCCACCTTGCAATGATTTTTCAACGTAAAAATGAATCGCTAAAAGACTACGTGACTAGGTTTAGGCATGAGGCCAACTCCGTGGAAAATTTGTCAAAGGAAAGCATCCTAACAGCAATTTCGGTGAGACTCTGTAAAAATGGAAAGCTGTATAAAAGCCTCTACAAGTCCCCAGCTCGAGATCTAGCTGAATTTTATGAGCGAGCTGCCAAACAAATAAGATGGGAAGAAACTTTCAGAGTTAAAGAGCCTAAGCAAAAAGCGGACACCAGTGGTCCAACCATGAGCAAAAAGAGGGCTGATGAAAGTCACAGTCATGACCCCAGTTCTCAGATCACAAAAAAGACAAGACCTCAGTGACTTGGAGGTTACTACGAAAGCTATGCCATCCTGTCAAACATGCAGGATAGGATCTTTACCGTAGAAAGGCATAATGAAGACTTTGGGAGGCCCAGGCCAATGAGAGCTCCCCTCAAGTCCAGAGATCTAAGCAAATTTTACGCTTATCATAATGAGGTTAGACACACCACCTCAGAATGTTAGGCACTAAAAGATGCTATAAAAGACCTCATCAGGAGGGACCGGTTACAGGATTATGTGGTAAGGCCACCAGAATAGTGATCGTGATTTGTCAAGCCGTCAAATTAGTAATTTATAAACTGAAATTACCTAAACTAACTTGTAGCATAGACAACCCAGGTCGAACCTAAGGACCATGTTAGGATGATGTTATCAATGATATTAGGAGCTAAAATGGGGGGTTGGACAGAAACGAAACTAACATAAACACTACAAAAATAGCAATTAAAACTACAAATAGACAAGCAACCACCCAAAGGAACCACTTGAGATTAATACATCATTGATCACTAAATATCATCCAATTGTTTATCATTTCTAAGGCTTAAAATCATAGA